>JASDQU010102462.1:268141-285115 GCA_032191745.1 Picea mariana
TCGAGGAGAGTATGAACCGTCGGATCACTCTATGTCGGGAACATATCGTGACCGTCGGATTGCCTAACTACAAATGCATACTAATGCATACTAAAGAAACACACTTTTACCTAACGACATATTAGACCAAGTAGATCTTAACTAACTCCTAAGTGTCTAAATATCCTAACAGGGCTAACCATTTGAAAATGTGCGCGTGCATTCCTCCGTGGAGTGGTCACATGGGAGGCACATAGGAACGGGGGCTGGGGCTTAGCCCCAGCCCGGACCCCGCTCCAAAATACACCATAATCCTAATTTAAATAAAATTAAAGTCATATATATGTTAAGGAACATTTTGTGGTGTGCTAGTTGGTTGGCCTTTCCCAAAGCGCTTGTTCTATGGTGGAGGTCTAGGGTTCGATCCTCACGGACTCCATAAACTTTTAAACAAACAACCAAATTACGGTGCCACGTGGCACCACCCCATTTGCCAATTAAATGCCACGTGTCAAAACATGATTCATCTACATCTGCCAATAAATGATTTCCATGTCATCAACTTCCACCTCAACATACGGTCATGCCACGTCAGCTGTACAGACTGTACAGTCAGCATTTTTTTTTCACTGTTTGGCAAATCGAACAGATCGTGATATCTCACTCATCCGATGTCTGTTTGACCCTGTTCAAAGTGCATTGGGTTCATAACGATGAGGGATACACACCCATTTGTTTTGAGGCAATTCTGAACACTTTGATTTTTGGGCTAAAATTTGACCCCTAGTCCAGATTCTGATCACACCTTCCCACTGAAAGGATTTTGGACCCACAAAAGCTGATGATTACTTTCCTAAGCTTCAATACTCTTCTTCTTCCAAGTTCTATCAACTGATTCTACTTGAAAAGTCTTTTTGACAATTTCCTAGATACCTTGACATGCCTTGCACTGTAACTGGCTATGTCCCTCAACCACTGTTCTCTGGATGTTGTTGACCCACTGTTCTATTTGTTCTTGGAAAGATGCCATCCTTCCCACTGAGAATCAAGTCCCTCTTGTGAACTCTTTGGCATCAAAACAATCCGCTCTACAATGGCTGCAAAAACTTTCCTGCGACATCTTGTCACAAACCAAGAAAACCATCAATCTTGAAAAAAAAAATTATACAAGACTGAAAGTGATGCCAAAAAATTCTTTTTTCTCTACAAGCAAATGGTCGCATCTTGTACTTCATCAAAGCACATGGCGTTTTCCCGCATCTTGGTGTACTCAAAATCGACTTACAAGCCGACAAACACCATCGACTAAAACATAAGTCAAAAAACATGAATGACACAACATAGTCATCAAGAAAACATCGACACAAGTCGAGACTCATCTGAAACATATCGACATTCCCAAAAAGACAAGTCGACATTCATGATACACAACCATGCTACATTCATGAGTCACTCATAGTGAAACTATCACAAGGTTCATTGTTTACACATACAAAATCACATGTATGTGCATAACTCTTCAACCCTCCTTCAAGTAAAAACATAAGTACAAAAACCCAAAAACATGTGGGTACATAAGAGCTGAAAATGAAAAAGATATATGGTTGTAACAAGTGAGCATCATACCCCTCTTTTAGACCCTCCTAGCGAAGTTGTGCAACAAAAATAATGCTTTTACATGAATTGCATTAAGATGCAAACTTGCATCATACAAGTTGTGATAAACTGTTGCAACTCGTCATGCTTTCAATAGAAATGAATACATAATGCTGAAATGTGCATCTACAAAGGGAAAATGCAAGCCTTACTTGCTCAAGAAATCTAACCATTTCTTACCAAGCCAATTCAATGGTGACTTTTTCTGCTGAAAATCGTCTTCTTGTGAATCATCTTGACTCACATCGATGATGGAATCTCCTCTTCCATTCTTTCCAGTCTCTTTATCCATCCGCCTCTTGTGATGTGGATGAGTGGTTGGATGCAATGTCCAACATTGGTCAATGACATGACCCCTCTTATGGCAGTGAGTGCAAATCTTTTGCATCCTCTTTTCAAGTTGTCTTTGCTTGGAAAGTTTCCTGAAAGTGGCCAATCTTTTCCAACATTTTGAAACATTATGGTTATATAAACCACAATATGTACATGGACTTTTTCTTCCATTTTTACATGCAAATTTACCATGCTTAACATAATCAAAAGCAACCGAATTATAGGCAGAAATATACCTTGAACATTCACCTTTATCGCCTTCTCAAGGAGGTGAATTTGAAGAGTTACAAGCTCTCCTTTGAAGACCAACAACAATGTTCTTGTCCGCATGGTTGTCATAACTCTCTTGTTTCACACATTTTCATTCATCTCGAACACACTCTTTGCATGCTTGAGGGATTGAACTTGCAACAAAAGTTCTTGAATATTCACCTTTATAGCCTTCTTGAGGAGGTGAATTTGAAGAGTTACTAGCTCTCTTTTGAAGACCAACAAATCTGTTCTTGTCCTCATGGCTGTCACAACTCTCTTGTTTCATACATTTTCATTCATCTTGAACACAAGCTTTGCATGCTTGAGGGATTGAACTTGCAACAAAAGTTGTTCTTGGAACTTTTTCCCTTGTCTCCTCAACTTTGGAATTTGCTCCATCTTTTTGTTCATATCCAAGACCACAATACTTGGGCCTCTCCTCAACAAAAATAGGCTCAACAATGCCTTGTGCATGTTTGCCTAACCATTTACCTTCATAGCCCATTTTTAACAATAACTTGGACCCTATTCCTCTAGCGTGATTTTCAAAAACACCAAAGCTTTCATCTTGAGACGAATTTGAAGATAAACTAACATTACATACCTCATGTTCATGCATGTACTTGGTAATGGTTTCCTTTGCCTCATGGAGTTGAGTCTCCATCTCATGCAACTTTTCAAGAAGTTGGTGCTTCTCCTCCTTCATGGCCATCAACTGCTCTTAAAGGAAAATGCTCTCCTTTCTATCTTCCCACATCTCTTGCACCACATCTCTCATGGTTAGAAACTCCTTCAACATCTCTTTGTCAAATAACTTGGTTAATGAAGATGTATGAGGACTATCAATGTTTGAAGCTTCCTCCATCCTTGCAAGATATCAAACTTCAACACAAAACATGCACAATAATACCAACAGCTAAATCTCTAGCTATCAATGGCAATCACATGAGCAAAACTATGCTCTGATACCACCTGATCTGAAAATAGGGGGCTGACTTGTTTTGCTATGCAAGCACCCTCTACTCCATTAAAATAAACTTTTCAGGACCTTGCTCAATGTCTTAGTTGTACAAGAGGTTTTATGTGTCAAGTTCATGCTTCTTTTGATTGTTTATGTGTGAGGTTCTTTAAAGGTTAAATATGTTGTTTAAAGAAAATACAACAGAAACATAAGTGCAACAAATATAACCAGCAAACTCACAACAAAGACAAGATGATAAAGGAGTTCACCCCCAACTGGGCTACATCTCCTTGACCCTCCATCAATGGACTAGGCTCTCTGGGATTAGTTTGTCAAAGATTATTTTACAAGATTCTGCTCAAATCCAATGGATTTACTGACTGTACCATTGGGTTCAAAATACATAAAAACCCCAAAAATGACTATTAGAACTCTGAAAACGGACCATGGCTCATCCAGGCATGACCTCTTCTACATGTGGCCTTGAGCTTCCCTGAGCTTCCTTGTGGAAAATACACCTGTAAAAGTCCTCAAATGGATCTGAAACCTGTCCCAATGTGTTCATAGCATAAAAAGTAGTCAAAAATGACTATTCAGTCACAAAAAATAGACTTGGGCTCCTTTGAGCATGACCTCCATCAATGGCGGCCCTAAGCTCCCTTGAGCTCCTGAAACTTCAAAGTAGAAAAACCTGCAAAATAATACTTCAAATGCCTTTGAAAATTATGCCAATGGATTTATAACATCCAAAAACCCCTAGTTGGGCATTTTTGGCACCTCATTTGGCCAAAAAATGAAGAAGTTAGGCCTCCTGCCATTTTCCTCCTTCAAGCTTGTTGTCTCTGGTTCGCCAAAACGCACCTGTGTGTGTCCAACCTAGCCTTTGCGCATTTTTCTGTGCCTAAACCCAGCACCCCGCATATACCCGCAAAATGCATGAATTTGTAGAATGGTTAGGGAACCTAGCCCCCTAACCCCGGAGGTGTTGGGTGCATGGGGCCATGTAGCCATGTTTCCCGCGCATCAAAAGGGCTACGTTGCAACTTTGCTTGTGGGCTTGACAAGTGTCAAGAGCGTGGATGCACCAAGTGTCGGGCGAATGGGGTTGGGCTAACCATTTGAAAATGTGCACGCGCATTCCTCCGTGGAGTGGTCACATGGGAGGCACATAGGAACGGGGGCCGGGGCTAAGCCCCAGCCCAGACTCCGCTCCAAAATACACCATAATCCTAATTTAAATAAAATGTGAGTCATATAAATATTAAGAAACATTGTGTGGTGTGCCCGTTGGTTGGCCTTTTCCAAAGTGCTTGGTCTGTGGTGGAGGTCCGGGGTTCGATCCCCACGGACTCCATAAAGTTTTAAACAAACAACCAAATTATAGTGCCATGTGGCAGCCCATGTCTGGGCCACGTGGCACCACCCCATTTTCCAATTAAATGCCACGTGTCGAAACATGATTCGTCCACATCTACCAATAAACGATTGCCATGTCATCAACTTCCACCTCAGCATACGGTCATGCCACATCAGTTGTATGGCCCCTGCCATGTCAGCTGTACGGCCCCTACCACGTCAGCTGTATGGACTGTACAGTCAGTTTTTTTTTGTTACCTGTTTGGCAAATCGAATAGATTGCGATATCTCACTCATCTGATGTCTGTTTGACCCCATTCGAAGTGCATTGGGTTCATAACAACGAGGGATACACACCCGTTCGTTTTGAGGCGATTCCAAACACTTTGATTTTTGGGCTAAAAGTTGACCCCTGGTCCAGATTCTGATCATCCCCTTATGGTGAAAGCCCTCATGGAAAGACGCTTTGCGGATTGATTTATCCTAGAAGTATGGTTAGAGAACCCATGCTTATTTTTGGAATAATGAGATGAAGGTTAGTGAATTTTTTTAGTGAAAATATCCTAGATGGATAGTGCTTGTCATGCCATTTTCGGTGGTATGTGTAACGTCACATAACTCCTCACGGTTTGAGAGTTATGGCCATGAGAAGTTTGTGTAATGGACCCAAGTTTGTTTGATGGATAATGGTATGATTTTTGATACATTTTTAGGTAATACTATTCTATATGGATAGTACATGTCATTCCATTTCTGGTGGTATGTGGAACGTCACATAACTCTTCACGGTTTGAGAGTTATGGCCTTATGAAGTTGGAGGACCCTCATATGTCATCTAGAAGCCCCAAAAGGTCAAAGTAGTCAAAGTGGTTTAAGAGATTTTAAAAGGAAAATAATAAAGTGAAGTGATGATTGTATTATAATTCAAAGTGAATACAAAATAAATTGTTTCAATAATAAATTTAATGGATAAATTAGAAGTGGGTTAACCATAAAATAAGGAAAGTGGGAAAAGTGACCTAGAAGATGTTTTTAGGGAATCTACTTGGAGAGTATAAATAAGAGGCAAGGCTCTCTCATTTTACGTCACACTTGAGAATATTGAATATATATAGGTGTCTGAGGTAACCAAAGGATATCTAGTTGAATTTCTGAGGGAAGGTGAAGAAAAGAAGGCCGAAATTCAAGGAAGGATAAATTATTTTGATGATGTTTTCTAAGGTATGTTATTTACAGGTCATCTCACCATTTTATAAATAACTTTTTTTATAGAATGATTCATACTGTGAAATTGTTATTCCATTGAGGAAACATATCCAAGTATCTGTGGTAAAAAATTCAGCTTGTGGGTCGTTGTAGTTTTGGAGTTACACTCCGTGGAAAATAGGGTTAGTGGCTAGTTCTGAAACTAGTCTAAAATGGGTGTTTCGGGTAAAAACGTCATAAATTCTTCATAACAGATCCAATAGTAAGACAAAATGTATTGGTTAGAGTACATTCTATAGTATTTTTTGTAATGTTTTCAAATCTATTCAACAAATATTATGTGCGGGGCACGCTCTACAAGGTCGCTCTCTAGAATAAGCCAGAATTCAACAAGGTATTCCATTTTTGCTATAACTCCTTTTCTGAGAGGTTCCAAGTAGTGAAACCTGAAGGAATTGCATAAAACACACTGAATAACATTGTGTATCAGTTTCATATCTTTATTCATTATAGGGACAAAGTTATGATTATTTCAAGTTAGGGTTGTTCACTAATCCAAAAATAGGCATGTGAGACTAAAGAAAAGTTTGATGAAAATGATAGTCTCTTGTTGTTAAAGTTAAGGAAGGTTTGCAGGAATGTGATCATATACACCAGGTCTATTACAGAGTTACAAATCAGATTTGGATGATGAAATTGANCTTGCAGGAATGTGATCATATACACCAGGTCTATTACAGAGTTACAAATCAGATTTGGATGATGAAATTGATGAGGGCATTTTGTTGAGGTACATGTCAGGTACATGGTTGAGACAAGTAGTTGATGAGTTGGCACATACATGAGGTGTTTAGTTGATGATTTTGGTACATATTTATGAGTCACAGTTGATGAGTATTTGATACATGATTGGTACATACTTGGTACATGGTTGGAGGCACTTGTTAGTAGTATTGTTGACACATGGTTTATGGATGATGTAGCATACTTGTATTATTAGAAGAACATATTGATCTTGGTGATGATTATGAGTTGTTGTGTTATACTTGGTTGATGCACATCTTTGAGAGCTGTCTTGGTGAGTATATCTTATTTGGTTGATAAAATTGATGAGACAGGTTGTTGTGATAGGTTTTTTTGACAAGTTGTTGTGACAGGTTGTTGTGATAGGTTGTTTTGACAAGTTGTTGTGACAGGTTGTTGTGACAGGTTATTTGTATAGGTTTGGTGCATGGTTGATGCACTTGTTCATGATATAGGTTGAGGTACAGGTTGGCGCATGGTTGATGTACTTGTTTATGATACAAGTTGATCATAGGTTGGTTGGTACAGGTTGGTGCATGGTTGATGCACTTGTTTATGGTACAGGTTGATTACAGGATGAGATACAGGTTGGTGCATGGTTGATGCACTTGTTTATGGTACAGGTTGATTACAGGTTGAGTTGATGCATGGTTCAGGTTATTGGTATAGGTTGTTTGGTACAGGTTGATTGGTATAGGTTTATAGCAGTATATCTCACAATGATAGTGTGATAGTGGTTCCATCATTCTACTTATACATCAGGGCGGTTGGACGGGGAAAGGACAGGTGGTTGTAGCCACCTTCTGGTTGTAGCCGAAGAACATAGAGGGTTGTAGCTTCCTTCTGGTTCTAGCCAGAGAATTGGGGAGTTGGAGCTTCCCTCAGGTTGTAGCCTGAGAAACTATGGGGTTGGAGCCTCTTTCCAGTTGCAGCTGGAAAACAAAGGAGGTTGGTGCTTCCAATGAATGTAATTCTTCAAGACATATAAGAAAAAGCATTCTGTGTTTTTCTCCTGCTTTGGGTTTCCACGTAAAAAACTGGTGTACTGTGTATATGTATGATTGTTCATTTGTTCATTACTTATTTACTCTGTACTTATTGGATGATAATGCTACATTGATATAACACTTAGATTATATGGTTAAAAAGGATTATATTTCTCTATTATTGATTCACCCCCCCTCTTAGTAATCCAACAATATCATGGGTAGTTCAGTAGCCAGTACAATGGATATGTTGTGGCTCACAATGATCTATTGTGAACTTCACTAGTTCTTTTCCAAATATGTTTGATTATTGTTTCCAATGTCTATGTTCACTAAGAGAAATCAAATTTATGAAAACAGAAACAGGGCATATGAAAAAACAGAGTAAATAAAGATCTTAAGCAATTGTGTAATCAAAATCCCAAACTGAACTATACTACTAACATATGAAACTTGTCAGAGATGATGAATTAAATTGAGAAATCAAAGCTTCATGTAGTCTAACAATTACACTATTAAAATCAAATGCTAACACTAGTCTACAAGAAGGCTGGCCTCTGTTGGGCGGTGGGCCCTTGCCGCTTCAACAGGTCAGCGCCTAGAGTCTACAGTAAGTTGCTCTTCGATCAACACATTACTCTTACTCAGATCTCAAAACATGAAATTATATTATACTACCAATTCAATTTGCATCCATTCATTAATAATCAAGACATGGAAATAAAATGAAATTCTTCAATTAAACTCAAACTCAAGATATGTTCTACAATATGCAACGTTGCTCTAACATGCTATGTTATGCTATCTCTCCTATATTTCCACCACCCTTGCCACGACTATTTAAACAGTCTCAGTCGTGAAACACAAGGAGGTGAAATCTTCAGCATATCAACAATTATCAAATTTACACACTCTGTTACATATTTTAAGATTCATCCTCATGACACAGAGTGTATGAGGATGAAGCAATAATCAAACTGGCTTAATATAGTCTTACTAGAACTTTAAACATTCAGCAATTATCTTAGGCACGATCTGGAGCTAAACTTGGCATACTTTGTTTCTTATGCTGGTACTGGATCATGACAGGTGAGACACAGTGGATAGTATTGGATCCGAACAACATGCTATTGGTTGGTACCGGACTAAAACATGCTGCGGCATTGGTGCTGAATAGCGACAGTGAATGATCTGCGGGTACCGGATCAATGTTTGGGTACCGGATCTCAATTGTCATCAAATGGTACTGGAATTCATGGTAGGTACCAGATTGTGTAAACTGGCGCATAAGTACCGGATGGCTTGGCTGACATAGGAGTGTCAGACTTGTCGAAAGGTCAAAGGCTACATATAGAAATTTCAACATTAGCACATGAAATATTTAATCTCCTAGCTTAATAAACCACAAAATGCATGAATTCAAATATACTTTACCTCATGACCTTATAAGTGGTTGGAGATAGTGTTGTTTGTCTTTTATCCAAGCTTAGGTAGCCCAAAAAGGTGTAAATGAGGAGTATAATATGGTAATGGGGATGTCAATTTAGAGGCTCAATATTCCTCCATGCCAAAATCATTGCATGTCCTCATGCAACTGAAACATATTCAAACTTTTACAAAACTTGAGACTTACATTCTCTTTACTCCTTTGGATCAATGATGTTGACAGTTGAGGCTTCTCTCTTCAGATCCCTTTTTATGACTCTAGTATATTGTAATAGTTTTAGTACCTTTTGGAGCTTATTATAAGTCTATTCATGGTCATCTTCGATTTGCTGGCTGGTTGACTTCAGTTGCTCATTTTCTTTCTTGATATACCTATCTAGTAGTTGGTATTCCTTCACCTCTTGTTTTAGTTCTTGGTTATGTTTTTGTAGCTCCTCAATATTCTTCCTCATCTGTCCTTTTGTTAAGGTCTTTATTGACCCCATTGCTTCCAACTGGATGTGTTTTCCTTCTTCCACTTCTTCTCTCATCCCACACAAAGTAATAGTAACTTGCTCCATAAATGATACCATGTTACCTTTTCTTTTACCATTACATAACCAATACCCATATGATATCCATGACCCGAAGCATTGCCTTGCATTTGAATCTTGCATATTATCAAAGTTCATCTTTTAGGCTGGAGTTTTCTGGAGGATTAGTACTGGAATTTCCAGTACTTCATGAAAATTCTTTATTCTGTGCTTGTTTTTGAATTTCTTCCTTTTTGTCTGGTTCTGCAAGGTTGTAAGGTGAACATGTTGGTCTCTAAAGATGAGATGTGAGTCTGGAAAAGAGTCCTGAAAGAGGCTCTTTGACCCTCCCTCATGCTAAAGGTGTTTCATATCCTTATGCAAAAAGATCTAACAAATTGTATCACAATGAAAGAAAATTGATAAGAGAAGAGAAATCAAGTCAAATTCCAAAAGTACATATGTCGCCTAGCATATGGTCTCATGCTTTATTTGTTTTTTAAAAATGAAATTGCCTTTCCTCTGGTGACTTATTGGCAAGCACAGCATTCAGCAATGAAAACATGGGGTTTTTGTATTTTTCCATAAGAAAAGATCCAACCTAACTTGCTTCAGAGATTTACTATCATTAGATGTTATGGATAAATTTCACAGTATAAGTAGATTAGACTCCCTAGTTAGGGCCCCACTCTTAAGAAGTTTCATTCTTAGGTAATGTAGGATTTAGATGTCAGACCGGTAAAGTTGACTTAGGGTAATTCTCAAATGGACATTTGCTTGTAGTATTCATTTTGTTTGTTAATCTGGAATTTGTATATTATAAATGACAACAGTGGCATTTGCTTGTAGTATTCATATTTTTAAATGAAAAAAGTGAATTTTTCAATCAAACAAGTATAAATGAGACATTTCTCAAACCAGAACCCACTGCCAGCAAGCCTGTTCAGTACTCCGGTGGGGTAGTTGTGATATTTAGTGAGAGACATACCTTCCCAATATAGAATGCCCCATTGCCAACAAGCATGTTCAGTACCCTGATGGGTTTTCCTAGTCATACCACAGACCGGTACCCGCTGCTAGCAAACCTGTTTAGTATCCCGGCAGGTTAGTCTCTTAAACCCTTTTTCTATCAGAGGCTTCGTGTCCATAGTCACCTATTTTAGTTTTTGTTAAAGAGTGCTTTTTCACAGGTGATAGGGGGAGGCTCGTATGAAAACCCTTTTACAGGCTAGGATGGTATTGGGTTAGAATATATACTCTCTTATTTGAATGTCTTTAAAGATTTGTTTGAAGGAAAAATAAACCCATGTTTGTATGTTATTTCTTTAGAATATTCTAGATGTATGGTTTGTCCGAGTTTGTCCATAAGAGAATGACCTAAATTTACCTTAGGGTACTGATGCATCCTCTTCCATAAAAGTTTCCTAGTGTGCCCACGACAGAGAGTGTTCATATACTCATATGCTACTCTTTAGTAAATATAATCCAATGATCACTGTTGAAGTCTAGTTAGGGTGAAATAGTTACTTGTAGGCCAATATTTTTTTTAATCCCTTTAATCATGATGGAGTATTGATGTTGTTTGTAATGGAATTTTTTATGAAGGCAACCTCTAAACTTTAAATCTGGTTAAGCATGGTTCCTTATCAAACAACATAGGTAAAAGAAACTATATCTTCTCTGTCAAGCAACAGAACCAAAAGAAATTAAAATACTTCCTTTTAGCCAGCAACTGAACCAAGAGAAATTATTGCTTAGTGAAAGATGCCATTTGATGCTGCAGTCACCTCCTTTGGTTCCATCTTGAGTGGTTACTACAAGGATTCACACTTCATATTAACTGAAATTAGATATTTGAAATAGGCATAGAATTCTTTGTCAATTATATGATATGTCTTGATAGTACCGGATAAGGACAGTCTTTTGGTATCGGACCAACACAGGACTGCTAGTACCGGACCATAACAAAGTTTATGGTACCAGATTAGCAGTGCTGGTATCGGACCAGAACAGAGTATTGTTGATGCTTAAAAACTGATGTTTTAGCAAGTTCGTGAAAGATCAAATAACTTACAGAAATATACTAACAAAAATAAAATGTGAAAGTAAAACAAAGGAGGTAAAAATCCATTGTTACCTTCAACTTATTAACAAAACACAACCCACACACCTATGTACAAATTTTAAAAATAAATCAATCAATCAATGTGGATCAGTAGGAAGATCTCCTTCCTTACTGATCACCTGCATATCTGAATTATGTAGCACACGTGTCATAAATTCCTCTTTTGACAAAGCTTTGTTATAAATTCTCAATCGGTGACCATTCACGAGTAGGGGTGTCTGATGTTCATCAATTGTATTTATCCTAATTGAACCATTATCATAGACAGTGTCAATCTCATAAGGTCCCAACCAACGAGTAGGTAACTTACCTTTGAATTTCTTGAACCTGTTGTCATACAACAAGGCCCAATCTCCCAGTTGAAATTTTTTTCTTTTTGAGATACTTGTCATGTCATTTTGTCCTCTGCTCTTGAATAAGGGTGGTTCTTTGAATTTATTCCTGCCTGATTTCATCCAACTCATTAAGCTGCAAGAGTCTTTGTTGATGGGCTTCATCTAAGTTCATGCCAACTTCTACAGCAATCCTGAAGGTTTTGATATAGAATTCTATGGGGAGAAGCACCTGCTTTCCGTACACCAACTCATAAGGTGTATGTCCTATTGTATTCCTCCAGGTGATTCTATAAGCCCATAAGGATTCTAGTAATCTTCCAACCCAATCTTTGTGGTGTAGTTGTATTGTTTTAGTAAGAATGGACTCAATGACTTTGTTCGTAGATTCTACTTTCCCATTCGCATGTTGGTGATAAGGTGTAGATTTCATGTGCTTGATTTGGTACTGTTATGTAGCATATTTGACTAGATTAGAGGTAAATTGAGTCCCCTGATCGGTCACAATTTCTTGAGGTACACAAAATCTACCACTGATTGTTCACTTGTAGACGGTAAAGATTTTGCTTCAACCCACTTAGTCACACAGTCAATACATACAAGTATATACTTTTTCTTTTTAGATGCAGGATTAATGGGCCCTACAAAATCTAATGCCCATTTTTCAAAAGGTTCAATGACTACCTGAGCTTGAAGTGGCATTTGGTATCGTGCAGTAGGCTTACCCATTCGTTGGCATTCATCACAATTGGATACATAAGTTCTGGCATCCTTGAAAATATTAGGCCAATAATAGTCAGATTGCAGAACTTTATAGGTGGTCCTCTTGTCAGCAAAATGGCCTCCACAAGGACCATCATGGTAGGCTTGTAGAATATCATGGATCTCATCTTCCCTTACACATCTTCTAATTACCAAATCTAGTCATGTTTTATAAAGACAATCACCATGCCACATATAGTTTTCACTTCGCTGAATTACTTTCTATTTCTCTCTAGGAGACAATTTCTGAGGCATCTTCCCTGTGACAACATAGTTAGCTACATCTGCATACCAAGGAGTAAGTGTAGAAATACCAAACAAATTTTCATCAGGAAAGTTATCATCTATTGGTGTGTTATCTCCTAGATGAATCATTCTAGATAATAAACCAGCCACAAGATTATCCTTACCAGGTCTATCAATAATATTTATATTAAACTCTTGTAATAATAAAAACCATCTTGTAAATCTAGGGTTTGTTACAGGTTTGTTCATTAATAATTTGATGGTTGAATGATCAGTGTGTATAAAATCTTGATATCCTGTAATATAGTGTCTAAATTTATTGATAACATGGACTACATATAACAATTCTTTTTATGTGACCATATAATTAACTTTTGTTGGGGAAAGGTTTTTATTGACAAAGTAAATAGCATAAGAAATTTCATTTTCCCTTTGTCCAAGAACTACCTCCAGGGTTGTGTCTGAGGCATCAGTACAAATATGAAAAGGAAGGGACCAATTTGGTCCTCTTAAGACAGGGGTACTTGACAATTTATTTTTCAGAATCTCAAAAGATACTTGGCATTCATCATTCCAATTAAATTCAACTTCTTTAGATAATAACTTGAATAAAGGGGTAGCTAAGCTTGTAAAATTCAGAATGAATTTTCTGTAAAATTCAGAATGAATCTTCTATAGTAGCCAGCATGCCCTAAAAATATGCGAACATCTTTTGGGGAGGAAGGTATTCTGATTTGTGTGATAATATGAATCTTTGCGGGATCAAATCTAATTCCAGAACCCAAAATGTGATGTCCCAAAACAATGCATTCAGTAAGCATCATCTTTGACTTTTCATTTCCTAGGGAAATATTAGTTTCCCTACACCTAATCAAGAATTTTTCTAGACTGGACAAAGCTTCCTGGAAGTCATCTCCATGGACTGTAAAGTCATCCATGTAGATTTCCACGCAATCATTGGTCAAGTCAGAGAAAATGGCTAGGACAGCCCTTTGGAAAGAGGATGGGGCATTGCAAAGTCCAAAAGAAGAACCCTATAAGCATAGGTTCCCCATGGGCAGGTTAAAGTGGTCTTTTCTTGGTCTTTAGGTGCTATTTGTATTTGGTTATAACCACTAAACCCATCTAGGAATGAGAAATACTTCTTTCTGGACAAGGTATCCAACACCTGATCAATAAATGGTAAGGGAAAATAATCCCTATGGGTGGCCTTGTTCAACTACCTAAAGTCTACACATATTCTCCACTTACCTTTTTTCTTGGGAACTATGACAAGTGGGGACACCCATTGACTATTTGAAATGGGGTATATGAGATTCAATCGAAGGAGTTTTTGCAATTCCTCCTTTACAATATCTTTGAGGGTTGGATTCATCCTTCTCTGAGGCTGCCTAACTGGTCTGATTTGGTCATTAGTTTATATATGATGTGTGCATGTGTCAGGGTGAATGCCTTTCATGTCTGCATAATCCCATGCAAAGGCATCAAATTGTCTTTGGAGCATTTCAATTACTAGCGTCTTTTTTTCTGGTTCCAAACTGGAGTTGATATATAAATATTTTCCCGGACTAATCTCAACAAGTTCAGTACTTTATTCCTTCTCTAAAGAAGCTAGTGATAAATTATATAATTAGGTGATATCAGGATGCCAAGTTTGTTGAAATTCAGAATTGAAAATATGTGACAATTCTGCAAAATACCTAGGATATTCAATGCAGTTCGTATCAACCAAAAACAAACTTAAGACTTGTTCATTTGATTGTTCTTGCATTCCTTTTATTTTTTCAAGTGTTAACAGGGGTCTGATGCAATCTTCCTCTCCATAATGGTTGAGCAGGAGGGAAGAGGAAAAGCTTTTGGCTATGTGTGCCATTGGATATAGTCATCTCTCAAGACCGAAAACTAATAAAGGCATATGTTGTGGCTAGTCAAGGGTGGCCAAGAACCACAGGGTGTCCTGGTTTGGAGGATGATTTAGAATAGATGACTAGAAAGTCTAATGGATACTCCCAAGAAGCTAGTGTGGCTGTGACATCATCTAAACTTCCTGCAGGGCTAATGGTTGACTTATGTGCCAACTCTATCATGGTTTGGGTTGGTCTTAACTGGTTGATTTGGAGTTTTTTCATAGTGTCAAAAGGAATTACATTAATTTTTGCACCCAAATCAATGAGTGTGTTTGTTAAGGAAATACCATTAATTTCAATAGTGACTACTAGGTTCCCAGGGTCATTATATTTATATGTCATTTCATAAATAAATTCAGATAATTGTCCTACCACCTGAACAAGGGGAGGTTCCTTCTTCTTCCTTCCTGGTTTATTAAGGCAAATATCCCTTATGATTTTGGCATATATGGGGATATCCCTAATGGCTTGCAGCAGAGGTATTTTTACACATACATTTTGTAACTCATCCTCTATATCTTTGTGCAAGGGTGGCCCAAGTTTCTTCTCTAATAGTCTTTCAGGGTAAGGTGGAAGATTATTTTGTTGAGGTATTATTACAGACTGAGAAGTGATTGGAATATGAGGGGAAGTCTCTCCTTCTACAGGAATGGTTGAAGTATCTCCTTCTATGGAGGTAAAGCTTGTATTTGAGGTGGGTTAAATCCAGGTAGTAATTGGGAAATCTTTGCAGGATACTGTGGATATGTCGGGTAAGAGGGACTCCCATACACAGGTCCCCTCCAACCTTGTTGCCAAGGTTGAATTTGAGCTTGCTGAGGTGACCATTGGGAATAGGGAATTGGAGGAGGACCCCATTGTTTTTGTTGATATTGTGTATTAGGGTCATAAAATGCATTTGGGGTTTTGTTCTCTCCAAGTCCTCCTAGAAGGGTATGGTTGTTCTTGTGAGACTCCTCCTCCCCTATAAATGGCTTGTAGCTCAGACAAAGTTGGAAGTTCAGAAGTGGGGTGCTCTTGTGTACATAGGCCACAGACCTCTATGACATTTAATAGGCATTCTTTCTCAGGGTGCCTCTTTCTACATTTAGGACAAAAGATTGCAAAAACAACATCTTCTTCTTGCTTCTTTTTTAGTTTTAGAGTGTCTAATTGGTTACTGATTGTGCTCAAGATGTTTGTTTTAAATTTTTCTAATAAGTTTCCTAACTCAATTCTGGTGACAATCCCTAAGTTTTGTCTTAAATTTCTGCTAAAAGGATCTCTTGGTCCTTTGCCTGTTTTAGCTTGTCCTCTTGAGTATCTCCTACAATAATATGTGTTGAAAAGTCAACAAGAAACATGTTTCTAATTTACTTTTCCCTTAAATAAATTGGACAATAAATATTAATCTATTATCTCATGTATAACTGAGTGAGTTGGAGTTGTAACAGAATTATAAGTGTATTTAAGTGAGTTAAGATCAATTGTACTAGTTGTAACTAAACTTGCACTAGTGAGAGTTTAGTGAATTAATTATTCATTAATTCACAATCAGTGAACTCACATGCAACTGAAGATTCGCCACGGTTAACTACATGCATGTCAAATCCAGTGGAGACCTAGTTGAGATAATAGGTGAAAGGGACAGTTTGGCTATCAGTTGTGATTTGAGTGAAGTGCACTCATGAAATCACACATGTAGTGGATATGCTCATGAGCATGTGAAAAACTAAGCAATTTGAATTCATTGTGAGAATTCTATTTGCAGGGATTTTGCACAGGAGGCAAGCTGTCTGGACACAGAAATTGGCACATGTATTTGCTGAGTTTTTGTATGACAGTGTGAGACGATTGTATTGTACTGAGAGCTCTTGGATTATATTTTTGTATGAGATTGTTTCATGATCCATGATATACATAATATAAATATAGTAAGGTTTTTAGGTTTACACTTTCCCGGAAAAACTTTTGTATTATGTGTTCTTGATATTTCACTTTGTGATCGTGGTTTAATTTCCACAAGATTATTAGTAGAAGTGATTCTATATTTAACAGTGGCATATAATTGTTATATCAAGAGAATCATAGGAAATACTTAATTTGTATTGAAATTTCTACATGGTATCAGA
>JASDQU010102462.1:285165-324346 GCA_032191745.1 Picea mariana
CTCCTTCAATCCAAGGTTTTCCTAGTAACATAGCAAATGGAGCGTTGTTCTCAATAAATTTAACAACCTCAAATTCTTCCTTCGTCGAAGTTCCATGAGCACTCATAGATATCTGGGTGAGATTTCCATAAAGGTTTATCATCTTTCCTCTAAATAAACCTATTCCTCCCAATGAAGGAATCATAGTAGGCTTTCCTAGAATTTCCCAAGTCCTTTCTCTCATGATATTCACATGTGTTTCCTCATTCAGAACACAGTCAATGTCGAAGTCTCCTATTCTTTCTTCATTTCATTCTTTTTCTTTGAATATCTCTGATAAGTTGATATGTCGGTGGTCATTCAGGGTTTCTTTCATCTGTAGCGATACTTTTTCTAATTCTTTCTGGGGTTCTATAATAATCTCCGTTTCTGGATCTGCCTTAGGGTTTTTTTGTCTCATACTCATCCTCTCAACCTTAGAAATCATTCTAGGGCAATCCAAAACTTCATCGTCTAGAGCTTTGCAACAGAGCCAACTAGGTCTTCTTCCAGGGCATTCGTTAGGCAGATGTCCCAGTTTTCTACAACTGTAACAAAGGGTTAATCCTCTCTTTCTCTTAAATGATCCCCAGCCTTTCCTGTACTGCGCACTAGGATCATGGTAGCTAACCTGCAAAAACTTCTTTCTAGGATCCTGCATCCATTTGTTAGTCCAAACATTCTCTCTATGCATAGGTATAACATATCTTTCACTATTCTTATCAGATATACTCATATCAAATCTTCTTTCATATATTAGTTCCCTAGTTTTCAAGCTAGGACAAATCTTATCAAACATACCTAGATCTATACTTTAGAAACAAAAATTTCCACTAATCTTATCTTCAACAGAGAACAAAGCTTCCAGATCTAAAAAAAATTACTATTCTTACCTTTATCAGAGCATAGAACTTGCAGATCTTACATATTTTCTTCGGATCTAACCCTTCTTGTCATGAAGCTTCACAGATCAAGCAGAAAATTGTGCACTAGGGCGATAGATCTATGCATAGAGATTTCATAGTTTCAGGTCAGATCTTTGCAGAAAGCTTCTTTTTCCTCAGTTCCCAGCAATCACAATTTCAGAACCTGACAACAGAACTATTTGTTGGCACAGGGGAAGACTCGGGGTTCAATGCTACAACAGGGCACCAACAAAACCCTAACTACCGACCCTTTCAGCAATACCTTCGAAGCAGTCTCACCCAAGGTAGAGGTAGGGGTGTTTGCAGGACTCAAATGTCTACAACCTTAGCTGGGACATGGATCTATGATTGTAACGCTTAACAGAGCACTCAACAGTTAAAATTCATCAATATTCAGTCTCAGTTATAACGCAATTAACCCTAATTATAGAGCATTACAATATTCAACCAAATCTAGCCTCTAGCAACTCTAAGCACAACGAAACAGATCAGATCTAGCAGATTCAAGCACTAAGCATATGTATATCAGTCAGATCTAACATCCATCCATATCATTAAGAACTAAGAATCAACATACCGTTCATTTATATTAAAGCACTAAGCCAATAAACACATCAATACATCGCACAAAGCATAGAAACACAACATGTACATGGTTCACCCCCACCCTGGGGCTACGTCCACCAACTCTTCTCTTCTTTATTATATTCGTTCAATGCACAGAGCCACAAGACCCACTCCTCATAGGACAAGAGATCTGCGTGCACCTCACCAAATCCTCCCTCCCCAAGTTAGGTTACAGCACAAAGCCTTCCACAGTCTCTTACAATGGCTTACACTTAGCTCTACAAGTCTCACACAGTATGCACAAAGCACTTACAACTCTTGATCACATAGATCCAACTTTAGCACTTAGCATAACTTGCAACTGCATCTTCTTACATTTCCTAGCCTTCTATTTATACATTACAAAATAGACCTAAGCATGGGTAAACCAATGGGTCGACATTCCCATACCCGTTACATAATCCCAAATCCCAAAAAAGGCCCTAAAAGGGGCCAAGATCTTGCAATATTCACTTTGTCTTGCGCTCCACCTTGGAAAGCCTATCGAAGTCCCAAAATTAGGTCAAACATGACCAAGACTCCTCAAAACTTGGTCAAGGGCCAACACAAAGTGTTGGTTGTCATTCATGGGAATGCTTCAATAGAATTTTTCAGCTGTAGATAGTAAGCATGGGACACCGCATTCGGTTGCCACTTCTTCACCATATCATTTGTATACCACAAGGTGTTGAACTTTGCAGCCAACGTCTTTGATGGCTCCACTTCCAGGAAGGTTTCTCCTTCCGTCATTTGCCAAGCGACAAATGCGATCAATATCAGTAGGCAACTAAAATGAAACTCATATCCCTGATCTTGCACTTCGCAGAAGTCCTTCTCCAACTCATTGATGAGGTAGCTTGCCTAGTTCATTTGCATTCCTTCTACACACTTCTCAGTGAGGTCCACTACAAATCCAGTGACCTATGTCGAACGGTTCTTTCTGACGAGCTTACTAGCTATAAGTTGTTGCAAAGTCAACAAGAAACATGTGTCTAATTTACTTTTCCCTTAAATAAAATGGACAATAAATATTATTATCTCATAATTACTTGAAATAATTAACTGAAATGGCAAATCAGTTAACTATGGGAAATTCGAGTTCAAAGGTTGACTAGTAAGACATGGAGGTGACTTGAAGTTGTAACAGAGTTATAAGTGTAGTTATGAGAGTTGTGAAGTAGTTCAACTCAATTAAGTGAGTTAAGCCCAGTTGTACTAGTTGTAACTGAACTTACACTAGTGAGAGTTCAGTGAATTAATTATTAATTAATTCACAATCAGTGAACTCACATGCAACTGAAGATTCGCCATGGTTAACTACATGCATGTCAAATCCAGTGGAGACCTAGTTGAGATAATAGGTGAAAGGGACAGTTTGGCTATCAGTTGTGATTTGAGTGAAGTTCACTCATGCAATCACACATGCAGTGGATATGCTCATGAGCATGTGAAAACTAGGCAATTCGAATTCATTGTGAGAATTCTAATTGCAAGGATTGTGTAGAGGAGGCAGGTTGTCTGGACACAGAGAATTGGTACATGTATTTGTTGAGTTTTTGTATGATAGTGTGAGATGATTGTATTGTACTGAGAGCTCTTGGATTAGATTTTTGTATGAGATTGTTTCATGATCCATGATATACATAATATATGATAGTGGGGTTTTTATCTTTACGCTTTCCGGGAAAAACTTATGTGTTATGTGTTCTTGATATTTCACTTTGTGATCGTGGTTTAATTTCCACAAGATTATTTTTAGAAGTGATTCTATATTTAACAGTGGCATATAATTGTTAGATCAGGAGAATCACAGGAAATACTTAATTTGTATTGAAATTTTTACATGGTATCAGAGCCACGGAGCCACGGAAGTGAAGTGCGAAAATAATAGTATTTTTGCAGGTCCCGTCTCTGGCAGGGTGAGAACCTTAATATTGAAAACTTCGCACATTTTGAGAGCAGAAATTCTCGCACCCTACTCAAAGGAGAGGTGTGAACTTCCTTAGGATTCACGCAGGCTGCTCAAAGGAGAGGTGCGAACCTCCCTCACCCCACTGTGCATTACAGTGTGAACTCCCTCAGAAGGTTTGCAGGCTATATATAGGTGAGGTTTGAACTTCCCTCTTAAGGTTCTCAAGCTATACACAAGTGAGGTGCGAACTTCCCTTAGCCTAGTAACTGGTCAGGTGCGAACCTCCCAAGGCAAGAAGGATTGCAGCACTTGAGTTTGTGGTTGGATAAAATTTGAATTTGTAGAAGGACTTTCTTGGTGCTACAATTGATTCAAGATCGAAATCGATTTCAATGGCTTGAGGCTGGAGTATGCACTCAAGGGCAGCTCGAACTACATTGCTTGGAAGGACAGGATGGAGGCAGTACTCAAAGACAATGGCTTGAAGGATTTCATTGACAGAGATGTTCCTAAGCCAGTTGCTACAGACACTGCAAATATTGATGCATGGAAAAAGAAAGTGGAAAAGGAGAGGAGGATTCTGTTGGAGGGAGTATGAGACCACATTGTCTCAAGTCTCCATGGTAAAACCACACCACATGTAATGTGGAAGGTTTTGACGGATATGTTCCAAAACAACAGCGACCATAGGAAATTGGCGCTCAAGATAAACTCAGGAAGATCAAGATGGAGAAGGGCGACTCCATTCCAAAATATCTCACGAAGTTTTTCCAATGTCGGGATGAGCTTGGAAGTGTGGGAATAACAGTCGTTGTTGATGATTTGGTAATATTGTCTCTCCTAGGACTTCCCAAGAGTTGGCACAGTTATCAAGACTCTGTCAATGGAAGGGAAAAATTGCCAAATTGGGAACAACTATGGTCAGATCTAGTGCAAGAGGAGTTCAGGCGGAACACCAGAGATGGTTCTTCATCAAAGCATAATGATGAAGAGGATTTTTCTTTGACTACCAAGGCAAGGAAAGGGAAAGGGAAGAAATTCCATTCAAAATCCGAGTCTAAAGTCAAGAAGCTGGATTTTTCCAAAGTGAAGTGTTTTCACTGTCACGAACATGGGCATCTCGCTACTAACTGTATGTAGAAGAGGAATAATAAGACAGTTGCTGGAGCTACAACTGGTTAGGCTCTTGTCTTGCAATTTTAACTTGACTTCTCTTTGATCGCATGTATGGCATCAAGTGCATCGAGATCGGTGTGGTATTTGGATAGTGGCACTTCCTACCACATGACGGGAGATAAAGAGTCTTTCAATGACTTGGAGGAGAAAGATCTCTGAATGCATATAAAGATGGGCGAGGATGGACGATACAATGCGACTGGTATTGGTACCATAACCTTTTAGAGGGAGTCAGGTAAACCATTTCAATTGAAAAATGTTATGCATGTTCCGGGTCTGAAGAAAAACTTGGTCTCTGTCGCAATGTTGGAGGACAAAGGCTATGACATTGTTTTCAGTGATGGAAAATATTTCCCGCAACATAAAGCAACGGGTCAAGTCAAGAAGATAGGGATTCTAGTTAAGAATGTCTACATGCTGGAGGTAGATAGTTGTGGTGCCATGGTGGGAAAGGAAGAAAAAGTGGTGAGCCGGGATGAGGGAGAATTATGGCACAGGTGATTGGACCATCTTCATCATGGACCCTTGAATATCATGCAGAAAATAACTATTGGACTTCCAAGGGGAACACTTACTCAATTAGATCAGTGCAAGGGGTGCACCCTGGGGAAGTATGTAAAGTCCACCTTTCATGAAAAGGAGAACCATGCTTCAGTGATCCTGGAGAGAATTCACACAGACGTGTGTGGACCATTCTCGGTTGCTTCAACAAAAAAACATAGGTATTATTTTATTTTTGTTGATTACTTTTCTTGTAAATGCTAGATATTCTTCATGCAGAAGAAGGATCAAACATTCTCAAAGTTCTGTGAGTTTAAAGCATTGGTGGAGAAAGATTCGGGGAAGCAAATGAAGGATCTAAGGAGTGATAATGGTGGAGAATACATCTCTAATGATTTCAAAGACTTCTATAGCAGAGAAGGAATTTGAAGAGAACTCATAGCGCCTCATAACCCACAGCAAAATGGGGTCACGGAGAGGAAGAACAGGACGATCGTGGGTGCAGCACGAGCGATGTTGCATGATCAGGGCCTACCAATGAATTTGTGGGAAGAAGCATGCAATACTGCAGTTTATGTGCAAAATTGTTTTCCTCATAGAATACTTGGCATGAGTACACCTGAAGAAGCTTTCACTAGTAAGAAACCTGATGTTTCTCATTTTAAATTTTTTTGCTCATCTTTTTATGTGCATGTGACCAAGGATTCCAAGAAGAAGTTGGAACTGACTGCTGAAGTTGGGATATTTTTGGGGTACACAGAAACACCCCATAATTATCATGTGTATTTTCCTAACAGTAAGATGAATGTTATGCGACGGGATATAAAATTCGATGAGGGGAAATCCATGCAGTTGTCGCTTGAGAGGGAACTAGACTCACATGTAGAAGAGGAACTGTTGGTTCCCAAATATGAGTCTCAAGATGTGGATCAGCCACATGAGGAGTGTCGAGCGAATTATATGATAGTAATTGCGACATAAATTATCAATCTGGAGTCGTAATCTTATGAGATGTACGCAAAGTATATGCAGGGTAAGAGGATTTCCAATCTATGCTAATGATTGAAAAGAAACATGTTAAACTATTGTCGTTGAATCTAAATCTAAGAAAGCACAAAATATGCAACTAATCTATGAAAGGAAACTATCCTAATTTTACATAAACTTGAGACTAAAACTGAATCTAGGAAATCAAATGAGACATAATCTAACTATGAAAGCAAAAAATTAATCTAACTACGAAAGCATGAAATCTGGAATTAATCTATGAAAACATGAAAGTGTGTAAATTAAATCTAATGAAAGCATTTTAAAAACATCTACAACAACACACGACAAAAAGGTAAACGACAAACCACTATGAGAAAGTAAAATCTTGCATTAAAACAATCCACTACATGACAAATAATGAAAATCACTATCTCAAAACTACAAGACTATGAATCAAAGCTCAATCACTCTATTCTTTTATTCTCTATTCTAGAGAGGCCTCCTCTCAAATGAAGAGAGAACCCGCTTATTTATACATGAATAAAGATAACAAACTCACAATTACAGATCCACTTTTCTCTCAACCTATCCCTTCAAATCCTCCACAAATATCTTAGATAAGATATTCTATCCATGATCTTCTCCTTGAAGTTAGCTTGAATGATTATATCCAAATCAAAGCTTGAAGATGAAATTCGAATTAGAAGCTAGGTGGTGACTTTTGACTTTGTGAAAATCTTCAATTATGCCTGTAGTCATCACAAAACTCATCCAACTTTGAGATATAATGAAAATATGTTAATTTTCTAGTATTTAATCACAAATTCTCTTAAAAATACTCAAAATAAATAATTTGGAAAATGGAGATGTAAACCCATATGTTTTTATGCAAGTGGTGATAATTCTGGTTTTATGGAAGGATAAGATAAGAATGAGGTGATAAATGGTGTATGATCAAGGAATAAAAGGGTGTATTTATGCGGTCCAACATTCCCCCCAACTGAACTTGTTGCATGTCTCTATGCAACTGTGCATGAATTTTTTTAAAACTTGTGGCATCTTAGTTGTAGCTTACATGATGATGATGATGTATAACAATAAATCATTTCATGCTGAATGATACATGAGTGGCAACTAATTTTCTTATGGTTGGTTCTTGTGTGACAACCATCAATATGAAAAATGTTGGTTCTTGTGTTAACAACATTTATTTATTTTTACTTATTTTCTTGCTGCAATTCATAATATTAGAAACATGCTTGTACTGGAAATGATAAGTCATCAATGTACTTAGAAAGACCTTCTTTTTCTTCATATTTGAATCACGCCAATATATATCAATGCTTTTAGAATCAAATGAAACATAGTTTAGTTTGGGAAAGACACGTTGGTAAATGGAAAATGACATGATGAATATGTAAATGAAATGAATATCCCCCCCCCCCCAACTAAATACGTGGTATGCGTAGGAAAATGAGAAGACTAAGGTAAGGAAATTTTCCAAATTTATCTATTTTTAGCACTTAAGGAATTGCATGATTAAAAATTAGAAAAGAACATACCTCCACTTACCCAAAACGTTGATGAACTATGCAATAGGAATATGGCCGATGCAGTTGTTGGAGCATGGAAGATGTCACTGCTGTATGATCATGTGAAAGGTGAATGCTACTGTAGCTGCGACTGCTAGAACTGTTGGATCAGAGAATATGAAGTGGAGGAATCTGAACCGCTGCTGGTGAATCATGGATAAGAGGAACTATGGAAGTGGAATTGTGGTACTCTCATATGGCTGGAAAAATACGGTTGCAAGTGTTGATGGAGTCATGGAAAAGTGTATAGTCTTCACCCGCTACTAAATCCGATGGTACAATTCTAGCCATGTGAATGAATGTGTCGATGTTGAGCATGAAGAGAAGTCATTGGATTACCAACCATTGATGAATGTCATTAACCAATGCGAGGCAACTCATCATTGATGTCAATGAGTACCAAGGTACCCGAGTACATCTTGCAAAGTGCGAATGAATGAGCTGATGTTGAGCCACTTGCAAGATCTGAAGATCAAGGGACATTGATGTATTCCCATGATTGTCAGGGAGAGAACTTGCCATTAAGGAATGCAAGCCTCCAGGTACTCAAAAGGAAATCTAGTCTATATCCCAGATAAGGTGTTGAGGTCGATGGAGCAAGACTTGTTGAAAGGTGGGCCTTAAGGAATCCCACATCAGTCAACGTGAGTTTTTACAAAATGATTGGTAGGACTATAGATGAAAAGGCCTCGGTAGCAATAGTGTGTAGGAAAAAGGAAGCAGGGTAATGTAGTCATCAAAAAGGGAACTGAATGGTTTTATTTGCAAGGCAAAATGAATGGAAAATAGGAAAGAGATGTATGCGACTCAAAAATATAGGCGTGTGCGAAGTCATGAATGATAAAGCGATGGCATAGCAGACTTTGACATGAATGACGAATAAACTTGGAAGGAGAAAGGTAAGTGATCATGTCATGATGTAATTGGTTTTCTGAAAGATGGCGGTGTAGCGACAAACGTCATGACATGTGCGATGAAAAATTTATCTCCTTTAAGCTTTTCACAAGAATGTTTTTTTTTTTTTCTGAAGAGTTTTGCACTTCTTGGAAATCACTTCGTCATGAGGTGCGACCCGATGTGAACCTGAAAAAGATTAGTACCAATTCATGCACGAAAACTTGTGAGAAGTTTGAAAAACATAATCATCGAGAACGAAGTATGAATGCGGCAAAAGAAAAGATGTTTTTACCTATTGTTGTCACATGCTAGATTCTTCTCCCAAGTTCTGTCAAAGTGACTTCAAGAAAACAAATTAGTGTTTAAGCGTAAATGAATGTTTTGGCATTATCTTCAGGGATTTGTTGAAAATTCCATTTGTGATTTGGTAGTTTTATAATTTTTATGTATTTTCATGTAGTGGAGGAAACCACTCAAGCAGATCCATCCATCAGAAATGGCAGAAAGTGCACCACAGAAGCTAACATATTGAGACTAGATGTTGCACGGAATGTAGGAGCCCCTACTTCACAGTGCAGACAGAGACAGTCTCCTGATCGATTTACTGGATACATGGCTCTCATGAGAAAATGTATTGTGACTGAACCATCTTCCTTTCAGGAAACAGTGCAGGATCCCACTTGGGTTGATGCTATGGTGGAGGAGTATGACTCCATTGTCAAAAATAGTGCATGGGAAATTGTCCCAAGACCTATTGATAAATCAATGGTAGGTTCAATATGGATCTACAAGGTAAAGCAAGCTGCTGATGGGAGTGTGGATAAATACAAGGCTAGGTTTGTGGCCTGGGGCTTCTCACAAATCGAGGGGATAGATTATGATGAGAACTTTTCACCTTTCACAAGGTACTCTTCCATAAGATCCATCCTTGCACTCTCAGCGTAGATGGGCTGGTGCATTCATCAGATGGATGTAAAAACTGCATTCCTCAATGGGATCATTGAGGAAGAAGTGTACATTAAGCAGCCAGAAGGTTTTGAGACCTTTGACAGGGAGTCGCATGTGTGCAGACTCAAGAGAGCATTGTATGGGTTGAAGCAAGCACCTCATGCTTGGTACACTCGAATAGACAACTATTTCAGTGGATTGGGCTTCACCAAAAGTGAAGCGAATGCAAACCTATACCAAATTTTGGTGGAGGGTAAGATTTTAATCATTGTTCTTTATGTTGATGATTTAGTACTGACTAGTGATGAGCATTTGATACACTCATGCAAGGATGAACTTGCAAAGGAGTTCGAGATGAAGGATTTGGGCCTCCTTCATTATTTCCTTGGATTGGAAATATGGCAGCGAGATGATGAACTTTTTGTGTCTCAAGTCAAGTATGCAAGAGAGATACTGGGTAAGTTTCACATGGAAGGCTGCAAACCCATGGAAACTCCTCTTCCAGGAAACTGGAGGAAAGAGGATGCTACTTCTAGAGAGGTAGTGGATGCTACTGCCTATCGACAGTTAGTAGGTTCACTAATGTATTTAGTGAACACAAGACCGAACATTTTCTATGCGGTTAACCAGCTAAGTCAAGCGATGGTTAAGCCTACCAAACTCTTTTGGAAGGCGGGTAAGCATGTCCTGAGATATATGAAGGGCACATCTGAGTATGGATTATGGTACAGACAGATGGATGAGGTGAAGTTGCATGGCTTCATAGATGCAGATTGGGCGGGCAGACCAATAGACAGAAAGAGCACATCAGGGGGGATCTTTAGTATCGGATCTATAGTTATTTCTTGGTACAACAGGAAACAAAGATCCATGGCACTTAGTTCAGTGGAAGCGAAATACATGGCAGTGATTCAAGCTACATGTGAGGCTATCTGGATGAGAAAGATCTTGGTTGGTTTGTTTGGTTCTCATTTAGATCTGACGGTGATTCATTGTGATAATTAGAGTTGCATTAAACTCTCAATTAATCATGTGTTTCACGATAGATCTAAGAATAAAGATATCTGGTATCATCATCTTAGATACTGTGTGCAACAGAAGATCATGTTGCTTCAATACATTCCTACGTAATATCAGGACACAGACATTCTGATGAAGGCGCTCACCAGGAGAAAATTCAAATATCATAGAGATAGGATTTTGGTGAAGGATAATCCCTTTCTTGTTGAGAGGGAGTGTTGAAAAGTCAACAAGAAACATGTGTTTAATTTACTTTTCCCTTAAATAAATTGGACAATAAATATTAATCTATTATCTCATAATTACTTGAAATAATTAAATGAAATGGAAAATCAGTTAACTATGGGAAATTTGAGTTCAAAGCTTGACTGGTAAGACATGGAGGTGACTTAAAGTTGTAACAAAGTTATAAGTGTAATTATGAGAGTTGTGAAGTAGTTTAACTCAGTTAAGTGAGTTAAGACCAGTTGTACTAGTTGTAACTGAACTTACACTAGTGAGAGTTCAGTGAATTAATTATTAATTAATTCACAATTAGTGAACTCACATGCAATTGAAGATTCACCATGGTTAACTACATGCATGTCAGATCTAGTGGAGACCTAGTTGAGATGACAAGTGAAAGGGATAGTTTGGTTATCGGTTGTGATTTGAGTGAAGTGCACTCATGCAACCACACATGCAGTGGATATGCTCATGAGCATGTGCAAACTAGGCAATTCAAATTCATTGTGAGAATTCTAATTGCAAGGATTGTGCAAAGGAGGCAGGTTGTCTGGACATAGAGAATTAGCACATGTATTTGCTAAGTTTTTGTATGACAGTGTGAGACGATTGTATTGTACTGAGAGCTCTTGGATTAGAATTTTGTATAATATTGTTTCATGATCCATGATATACATAATATATGATAGTGGGGTTTTTAGCTTTAAGCTTTCCCGGAAAAACTTATGTGTTATGTGTTCTTGATATTTCACTTTGTGATCGTGGTTTAATTTCCGCAAGATCATTGGTAGAAGCGATTCTTTATTTAATAGTGGCATATAATTGTTAGATTAGGAGAATCACAGGAAATACTTAATTTGTATTAAAAATTTTACATAAGATGACAAGCTAAGTGCACTGCGCCATCTTGGATGGAGGCTACCTTGTAGCCTCGCTTTCCCTTCTCTACATCGTCATAGTCTTCTTTTATGCACTATGTCAGGGAGCGATCTGCGTCCTTCTCTAGGTAGAATTATTGAGGGTTTGGTCCCTCCATGCTCAGTCCTGTAATCAAGTGGATCAGCGCCAGATCCATAGTGACATGCCTACCGAGCCATAGATAGCTTCCATGATAGCATGACAAGAGGATTTTAATGCAAGTGTTAACCTCTTGGTGTTGGCCAAAGTGGGGGATATTCATTGAATTTAGGATTTTTTATTGTGCAAGATCCTTTATCCATGGCTGGGAGACTATGCGTGGTTTCTTCCCAGTCGTCTTCGTCAAGTACCTATGCGGTGTGAGCACCGCATAGTTCTTTAGGTCTCCGAGGTTGAATTTGTTGTTCTTCAGCATTGGAATATATCCTAACTGAGGTCCAACTACATGTATCCCCTTCAGGATGTACACAGTGATCATCATGTAATCGAAATCCCATGNATCCTTTATCCATGGCTGGGAGACTATGCGTGGTTTCTTCCCAGTCGTCTTCGTCAAGTACCTATGCGGTGCGAGCACCGCATAGTTCTTTAGGTCTCCGAGGTTGAATTTGTTGTTCTTCAGCATTGGAATATATCCTAACTGAGGTCCAACTACATGTATCCCCTTCAGGATGTACACAGTGATCATCATGTAATCGAAATCCCATGGGATGTTGTCGCAATTAACTGCGCCAGCCAGAGGCAGGATGTAGTCCGGAAAGATATACGGGATCTGCTTTGCATTAGCCAGATCGTCGTAGTGCTTTCTTCACTTCTAAGTTGTGGTTCAGCTAGAATGACGTCTAGTCAAAGGGGACACTTACATGCCCCCAGTCGACGACGCATGTAGTCCTACAGACATGACTTTCTCATTCATGAGGTCTACAAGTATCTCCTCCATAGACTTCTCTAATGCGCTATGTTCGCCCGAAATTCACACTTGTAAAAGAATAATTCAAGTAGGCGAATGGACAAGCAAGGTAATAAAATGAATGGCAAGGTCTAGAAATCACAGTGTGATATGCAATCGATTCTCTGTTATCTCAGATATCTTGGTTTGCAAAAAGTGGTCCCAACGTAATGCCCGATGGATTAAATAAGCAACGTTGTAACAGATTCCTTCAACGGACAGGAACACCTCAATCAATATGAATACATCCTCAATACGAATATGTTTGTTATGGTGCGGTCTCAATGGTCCAATGATAGTATTTCCCACAACAATTGTGTTTCTAGCCATTCTGGAGCATCCTTCTAATGGTCGGGGCACCTCCAACGGTCATATAGCTTCATCGTGGCGAAGTCCCCTTTTGTGTGGTTCTATTATTCCGACGAAGTTTGAGTTCTGCAGATCTGCCTCCTGTGAAGTCTTTTATGGAATTTCTCGTAGTTTTTCTAACTTGCCTTTCTTCTTATTGAGCTTCCTTGCCTCCTTTCATGTGACCTAATTCTTCGGATTCCTCTTTCCATTCTTATTCTTATATGTTCTTAGCATAGTGACTTCGCGTTGCTGATGTTCTTTCAAAGGATTCAAAGGTAATACCTCTTTTCTTACTAGGTCCTGGGTGGAAATACTTTCTTCTTACATGGATAAGTCCTTTAAACCTTCCTTCACTCTTTCAAAGTTGACAGCTACTTCTCTTTCATTCTGCTGCTTCGACTCAACTTCTCGTTCTTCTATCAATCAATTTATTCTTTGAGCTATGAAATCCCCTAGTTCTTGCTTTTTATTTTTTGTGGCTTCCTCCTCTGCTTTCCTTATAATCTAATCCTTCTCAATCCAATTCTTTCCTAGTAAAAGTGGGAAAGGAGCGTTGTTCTCAACAAACCTAATAACTTCAAAATCCTCTTCTACTGACGTTTCATGAGAAATCATAGATATATTAGTAACTCTTCCACATAGAGTTATCATCTTTCCTTTAAACAAGCCTATCCTTCCCAATGAAGTTATCATAGCAGGCTTTCCCAAAATTTCCCAAGTGCTTTTTGGCATAATATTCACATGTGTTTCTTCATCCAATACACAGTCCATGTCATAGTCTTCTATCCTTGTAACTATGCGTTGTTTTTCTTTCAGGATCTCTGGTAAATTGATGTCTCTATGATCATCCATTACTTCTTTTAATTGTATTAACATGGTCTCTGACTCTTTTTCTGTATGTTTATCAGTATCTTGACCTTCTTTATAGTTTTCTTGTCTCTTGTTCATCTTTTCAACTTTAGCAATCATTCTTGGGCAAACCTCAACCTCATGACCAATATCTTTACAATAAAGACAAATAGGACCTACACCAGGGAATTATTTAGCAATATGTCCCGATCTTCTGCAATTATAACACAATTTTAATCCTCCCTTTCTTTTAAACGAGCCCCAGTCTTGTACTGCACACTGGGATCACATTGTTGTACCTGCAACCTGCAAAAATTCTTTTTAGGTTCTTGCATCCACTTATTAGTCCAAAAATTATTTCTATGCATGGGAATAACATATCTTTCTCTATTTCTATCAAATTTATTCAGGTCAACTCTTTATTCTAAATGTGCCCTAGCTTTCAGACTAGAACAAAATCTATCAAACATACCTAGATTCATACTTTCGAATAAAAACTTTCCACTTATCTTACCTTCACTAGAGCACAAAGATTTAAGATCTTACCTCTTTCTTTCAGATCTGGTTTCTTTTCTTAGCACGGAGCTTCACAAGTCAAGTATAATGTTGTGCACTACAGCAATAGATCTACACACAAAGTTGTTTCTTTTCTTCAGTTCCCAACAATCATAGTTTCATTCCTGGCAACAGAAATGTTTGTTGGCATAGGGGCAGACCCAAAGTTCAATGCTTCAAAAGCGCACCAAAAAAACCCTAATTATCGGCCCTTTCGGCAACACCTATGAAGTAGATGAAGTCTCACCTGAGGTAGAGGCAGGGGGGTTGTAGGACTCAGGTGTCTACAACCAAGTTGGGACATAGATCTGTGATTACAACACTTAATATAGCACTTAGCCAATAAGATGCATTAGGTTATATGTACATCACAGATTAACCCTTATTACAGAGAAGCGCAATAATAATCAAGATCTAACACTTCCAATCACTTAGAACACATAATTAAATCAGATCTAGCATGGATTTACTATCAATAGAGCACTAAGAATCCATCTATCTATTCAACATATGTAAATATCGTCATGTTAATAGATAAACTACATAAATAACATTCACGACATCACACAAAGCACATTAAACATAGGATATACGTGGTTCACCCCAGTGTGGGGATACGTCCACCAACTTCTTCTTATTCTTTATTAGTCCTCGATCTCCTTACATTCATCTTCTCCTGTGCATAAATCCACAGAGCCCAACTCCGCAGTGGACAGGTGATCTGCGCATCATGCACTAGATCCACCTTCCTCAAAATCAGGTTAAGGCACAGAGCCAACTCCTTAGTAGCACAAAGCACTTACAACTTCTTGCACTAAGCCAAAATCAACCCATCATGCACATAGCCACTAGTAGTCATGCACTAAGCCAATTGTCATATACCTTTCTTAGATACTACTTATTTATACAATTACAAAAAGGCCTAAACATGGGTAAACCCATGGGCCGACATCCCATAACCTGTTATTAAACCCTAAAAACCCTTTGTTGGGTCCACAACCCTGCAAAACAAGCGATACCCTGCGATCTCTGCTCCGCCTGGGCGCTTGTTACACATTATTTTCATCATCCCTATGACCGTTAATGATGTAAACCTATTTGTTGCCTTCAGAGGGGTCAATGGCCTGAGTTCTTGAAAAAACAAGGGAGAAGAACTTTTCCTGAGAAAAGAAGTTGCATTTTCCTTTATGAAAACCCTATTAAATATGATTTTTGCATGTTGCACTATGGCTAGGGTGCGAGAATGCCTAATTCTCGCAACCTACACCATAGCTGAGTTGTGAGAGGTTTGTAGGTTGCTCCATAAGCAGGGTGCGAGAATTCTCATACGTGGGAAAAACAAGCATCTTCTCGATGCTTCTAGAAGGAGAAACTTTCATGGTGAGGTGGCATCTGAATGGTTTGGATCTTACTCACTTTAATGATTTAGTGGGATCATCCTAACCTCCTCACCTTATCCTCTTCAACTTATAAAAGGAGAGGAGCTCTCATAGAGAAAGTTATCTTTGGAGATTTTTGGATTAGCTTGAGTTGTTTTTGGCTTGGATGAGATTAGCTTTTGGAGCTTTTTGGAATAGCTTGGATTGGATTGAGATTTGGAGATTGTTAGCTTGGCTAGATGAGCCACTTTGTCAAGATAGATTGTAAATATTATCAGATCTATGCTCTCAGAATTCTTGGAGTGGAAGTGTGTGGGGAACAAAGGACAGTTGGAAGGGACCTTACAACATCAAGGCCATGGTTGTAATCTCTCTTTCACATTTAATATGATATAGTAATATGATTCTTTCCTATAAAGCTTGTTGTGTTTTATTGTATGATTCCTTGATCACATACATAGGTTTATATTGAGTTTATGCTATTTCTATCACTTTGGTTGGTTGTGTTCTTTTGCAGGATCATCATTGTATGAGTGTTGGAACGGAGCTAGGATGGTGATGGCGAGAGGAAGTGACATTTAAATGGTATGTCACTCATCCCTCTTTAGTTAGTAAATTCAATATCTAAAACTTAAGGAAAGCATCATGTTCTGGTGTGTTTTGTTCTAGATCTAAGTGGATCTAAGGAGATCAATTAGTGTCTGCACCTACCGATTTATCCGATAACAGTGCTCCATATTAGACCAGCCTATTAAAGTCCCAAAATTGGTCAAACACGATGAATGTTTCCTCAAAACTTGGTCAAGGGAAAACAAGGTTCCCTTGCTCTCTTTGTGAATCACTTGATCATTTCACATACCAGTGTCCTACGATCATTGAATACATGTGTCATCAAATGGACCTTATTCAAAATCCTCCAACCACCTCACTTCCTGTGATGCAAGACATTCCCCCTCTTTTTCACATCACCTCCCCTAAACCTAAGTTACTTCCCACCCCTCCATGGTTCATGGATATACTGTCGGATGATTTTCCCCCAAATCCCCCCAATTCTCTAGTTGATTTCCCTAGGGAAATCTTACCCCTGACCACAGTTTACAACCCATAGTGTCTATACATCTGTTTTATGTCAAGAATGTTATCGCAGCACTGTTGTGATACTCCCTCTATGTCTTCACCACCTGAAGACAACTAGACGGTAACATTTACCAATGTCACTTCCTCGGATCCCCTATATTCTCGCATTTTTTACTACGATGAAGATATCCTTGAGGAACTAACTACCCATGATTTCCCATGGAATGCGCTCCATCACAGAGCGCTCTTTCTCTCACAGGAATCCTTTGACCCTTTTATCCAAACCTCCATATGTGCAATCGAAACCAAGTATTTTCTCCCATCAGGGCACATAGATTGGTTCAATAAAACTATCCCTGCTCCTGACACTTTTGAAGAAGGAAACATGACCAATATTTCCTCAACAGACAAAATTGACATTTCCATCAAACCAGGAATCATAAAGGAAATCACCATTAGCGTCGCATGCTCCCCTGAATAACTCACAACTTACAAAGCTCTCTTTCAAGAATACCGGGATATTTTCTCCTAGTCATATACTGAGATGCCCGGCCTTGATCCTTCTATTGTCAAACATCGCATCGACACATGGCCATATATCACCCCTATATGTCAAAAACCAATGCCCACTGCACCCATCCAAATCTGCGGCCACCAAAGCCGAAATCGACAAATTATGCGCTGCAGGGTTCATATACCCCATCTCTTACACATCATGGGTCTCCAACCGCATCCATGTTAACAAAAAATAGGGCACCATTTGCATCTACACTGACTTTCACGATCTCAATCACACTTGTCCCAAAGACAAATTCCCAACACCTTTCATCGACCAAATCATCGATGATTATGCCGGCCATGAGGCCTTGTCCTTAACGGACGGGTTCTCTGGCTACAATCAAATCCAAATCCATCCAACAGATTAATATAAGTCCGCATTCACTACCCCATGGGGTAATTTTTCTTATCATGTCATGCCTTTTGGACTAAAAAATGCTAATGCAACATTCCAATGGGCCATGATGTACATTTTCCATGATCTCCCTTGCATGATTCTCTCTTACTTGGATGACCTAATTTCTCGATCCAAGTAACAAGATCAACATCTAGATGACTTATGAGTCGTCTTTCAATGATGTCGACAGTACAATATCTTCTTGAACACCCTCAAGTGTTTCTTTTGCATCACTTTCGGATGCCTCCTTGGGTTCATCATCTCCCAACACGGTATCACAGTGGACCCCCTCAAGGTCCAAGCTATTATAGAAATTCCACCACCTAAGAATTTGCACCAACTGCAGAGCCTACAAGGCAAAGCCAACTTTTTATGATGCTTTGTCCCAGATTACGCCACTTGCGCGCCTATTTTCCTTCACTTATTGCATCATGATATCCCATTTCAATGGGACAAACATGCCCAAACTGCTTTTGATGATTTAAAAGAGGAACTCTCCAATGCCCCTTTGATTAGTCCACTCGACTATGATCGTGACTACATCCTCTACTTATCGAACTTAGTCGTCTCAGTAGTAGGATTTATCGTCCAACTAGGGGATGATGACCACGAGCATGTTATTTACTACATTAGTAAAAACCTTTCAGAACCACCCCTGAAATACAATCATGAGGAGAAAATCACCCTCGCAGTTGTCCTCGCATTCTAGAAACTGTGTCATTATATCTTTCTTCGTGCTACCAAAGTCATGGCAGATTCCAACCCCATGTAGTACTTGCTTAGTCGATGACAAATTAATGGTAAATTTGCTCGATGGATCGTCATCCTTCAATAATACAACCTAGAATTTGCAACTCCCAAAAGCAAGAAAGCACTCAATCTCTTCGAACTCATCACATTTTTTCCCTCCTACGTTACTAGTTCACCCGTCAACATGGATTTTCCCTACGAACACCTCTTATACATCCCCTCGGATGACCCCTAGTATGGTGACCTTCTCGTCTACCTTCGACCACAAAATTTTGGATCTCACCTCTCCCGAGATGATCGTCGATGCATTCACCATCAAGACCCTTGATATCTCCTTATTGGTGACATCCTATATCGACAAGCGGTCGACACCATACTTCGTTGATGTTTGACCATCGACGAAGCCGACAAAGTCTTGAATGATTGCCACAGTGGCGCCTCTAGTGGCCACCTCTCAGAGATGTCCACCGCCCAGAAAATCATTCGAGCGAGATACTTCTAGCCCACATTGTTTCATGACTGCATCCATGTTATGAAGCGATGTGACAAATTCCAGCTTTATGCAAACAAAGCATGAGCACCCCCATCTCTTCTACATCCAGTCATCATTTTTGGCCCCTTCTGCAAATGGGGCATAGACTTCATGACTTGCAATCCTCCATCTAGAAATGGACACAAGTACATCATCGTGGTAGTAGATTACTTTACCAAATGGGCCAAAGCCATGCCTACCTTCAACAACATCGCTGACACAACAACGCGTTTCTTCTTCAACCACATCATTACCCACTTCAGAGTACCACTATAGCTAGTCTCTGATCACGATAAACACTTTGAGAATGATATCTTCGTCGAAATCTCCTCAAGGTTAGGATTATCCTGATTTTTCCTCCCCATACTACCCTCAGTCCAACGGGCAGGTCGAGGTTGTCAACAAAGTCCTCAAAACCATGTTGCAATGCACTGTCAACAAACATAAAACGGATTGGCATTATATGTTGTTTTCAGCGTTATGGGCTTACTGCACGATAGTCAAAACTGCCACCGGTTTCACACCATTCCATCTCGTCCATGGGATTGAAGCCACCCGCCCTGTCGAGTGTGAAATCCCCACATTACGCCTGCCATCGAGCTATTACCTGACATTGCTCCAATGGAGCAGCTCTTGCTAAACCTAGAGTCATTGAATGAATATCGTCGATCTTCATTACAAAATAATGAGGCATCTAAAAAATGGTCTAAATCCACCTTTGACCGCCATGTCAACCTTATCTCATTCAACAAAGGACATCTCATCCTAGCCTACGATATCGCTCATGATAATTTTGGCCATGGGAAATGCGATTCATTATGGCATGGACCCTACATCGTCCAAAACTACCTCATTAAAGGTGCCTACATCTTGGCCTCTCCAGAAGGCTATACTCTCAAAGAACCCGTCAACGGGTTGTACTTAAAAAAATATTACGCCTGAGCATAGTCACTCTACACTAGGCTTTTTCTTTTTTACACATTCGTAAAGTTTTTAGTCTTCTTTTTTTCCGTCCATGCCTTATGTCTGATATACCATTCATGTTATTGAAATATGCCTCCTCCATCAGCCTACCACATCGGTTACGCTGATGGAGTTAGCCGCTGGACATAAAATCTCGCTTCAACCACTTGGGCCCTCTATACCCCCTCACGTGAACTTCTCCACTCTAGCGGCATATGTTTAGGCTCAGCAACCAGCAACCAAGAATAATACACGACCGTCATTGGCCTCCTCGTCGAGGCCAGTCATCACCACATTCGTCACCTTAGTGTTTTATTATATTCCCATCTTGTTGTCCTGCAGCTCAACAATGTGTATCAGTTTCGCGACCCTTGCCTCTTTCAAAAATACCTGCAAGTTAGACTCTTATCTCGACATTTTGATTCAATTACATTTACACATATTCCACGGCAATTCAATCAAATAGAAGATAATATGGATAACCTAGTGTTATATTGGCATATATCACATCAAGACATCATCACGCATACATAAAAACATCAAAAGTCTATCATGGCATATAGATTAGGCATCATAAAAAGGATCACAAAAATATCATCACATGTGAACATTACAGAGATCATAAACATGTATATCCATATATATATAACGATCAATGTATCATCAATGTTTACAAAATGGTACAAAATGTACGTCACCCGTAGGCAAGTATGCCCCCCTCACCCCTATAGGTACAAAATAGGAGTCACACTGCCCTATATACAAAATGGGCTCGCAGGCCTATAATAAATACAAAAATATACAACAAAGCACTCATGGTGCCTCTAGAGCGCCACCACCAAGTCCTTTATCTAGACGAGGTGCCCCACCATCTGGGGGTCCTCCAGGTCTGGGGGGAATTCGCCCAGTCATAGCTACCCCCGCTACATCTGATCTGCAGATTAGGGTACGCAACTGTGTTGGAGAGAAAGACAAATTTGTCTTGATATATCTTGATGAGATAACTGTTTTTTCAAAAAGCCATGAACATCATTTGCAACACTTGAGAAAGGCATTCCTAAAATGTTGAAGGTATGGCATTTCTCTTAATCCTAAGAAATCTAAGTTTTCACTCAAAGAACGGAAATTACTTGGACATATTGTTTCAGCTAATGGGGTGAGGATTGATCCAAAAAGAGTAGAAGCCATTAAAAATTTGTCTCTTCCTAGATCAAAAAAGGATATTCAGTCTTTCCTTGGAACTATAAACTTTATCAGGAGGTTTATAGCAAACTTTGTGGAACTTACAAAGCATATCACTTGTATGTTAAGAAAGAACTCTGAAGTAAGATGGACCAAAGAAGCTAAACAGTCCTTCAATGCTATCAAAGAAGCCATTATGAAAGCCCCTGTTTTAATCAGCCCTGACTTTGACAAGGAGTTTTATATCTTTTCATTTTCTTCAAAAGACACAATTGTAGTTGTACTATTGCAGAGAAATGTTGATGTTCAGGAGCAGCCAGTCGCCTTCTTCAGTAAAGTATTGAGAGATGCTGAAGTGAAGTATGAACCATTGGAAAAACAAGCATATGCACTCATCAAGTCATTAAAAGCCTTCATAGTTTACATCTATCAAGCCAAGGTAATAGCTTATGTGCCTTCAAGTTCAGTTAAAGATGTGCTTATACAACTCGACATAGATGGAAAAAGGAGTAAGTGGATAGCAAAGTTAATTGAATTTGATGTTGAGATGAAGCCARAAAAACTTGTGAAAGGTCAAGGCCTTGCCAAGCTTCTTGTAGAAGAAAATTGTAAGTTGCTTGAGATAAATTTGGTAAGTGTAAATGCAGAAAATATTCAATCTTYAGAGGACAAAAAAAGTGAGAAATTACAGGTTTCATCTCACCTAGCTAACTGTAAATGGTACAGCCACATCTTGTATTTTCTGCAGACTTTATCAGTTCCTTCAGATTTGAGAAGAACACAAGGGAGGGATTTAAAGCTCAAAGCCATGAATTTCTGCATTAATGGCAACTTATTGTTCTAGAAAAATCCATTAGGGATACTATTAAAGTGCATAAACAAAAGAAGAAGCAGGTAGAATCATGACTGAATTTCATAATAGTGAGTGTGGAGGACATCACTATTGGAAGACTACCGCACATAAAATCCTAAGAATTGGTTACTATTGGCCATCTTTATTTTCAGATGTGTGTGAATTTGTGAGAACATGTGACAACTACCAAAGGTTTGCAGGCAAACAACAACTAAAATCCCTCCCCCTCAGACCTGTTGTGGTCACAGGTCCTTTCCAGCAATGGGGTCTGGACTTCATAGGTGAGATTCACCCGCCTTCTAGCAATCATCATAGGTGGATCCTTGTTGCCACTGATTATTTTACCAAATGGATTGAGGCCATTCCTACGAGAAACGCCAATCACACTGTCATCATTAATTTTTTGCAAGAAAACATATTCTCCAGATTTGGTTGCCCCAAGAGAATAGTCACTGATAACGATGTTGCATTTAATGATAAACACTTGGTAAAATTATGTGAAGAGCTGGGAATTCAGCTAGTACATTCTACTGCTTACTATCCACAAGGAAATGGCTTGGTTGAGTCATCGAATAAGAGTTTAGTCAGAATCATAAAGAAGTTTCTTGAACAAAATACCAAATGATGGGATTCCAAGTTGAATTTTTCTTTGTGGGCTGAAAGCTTACAAATAAAAATTCAATTGGTACATCCCCCTTCAAGTTAGTATATGGTACTGAAGCCATCTTTCTTGCTCAACTTTCACTACCATTTGCAAAGTTTTTACAAGAAGTTGACTCTGAACCAAATGATTTAACTATAAGGATCCACAATCTGGTAGAGTTGCAGCAAGATAGAGAGCAACTTCTAGAAAAGACAGAGTTACACCAAGAGAAGATGAAGGAAATTTTCGACAGGAAAGTTAAGGAAAATACTTTCAAAGCAGGGGAGCTAGTTCTGAAATAGGATGCAGCAAGGCAAGAAAAGGGGAAACATGGAAAATTTTATGCTCTCTGGGCAGGTCCATTTGTCATAACAGTAGTTTAGCAGAATAATACCTTTGTCCTTCAAAATCTTGCAGGTGAAGAAGTAACAGGTGGCCCTTTCAATGGGCATTTTCTGAAACCCTACTTTTCATAAGGCTTTTCTTAAAGACCTGTTTTATCTGTACATATTCTTTTTAGTTTTGTTTTTGTTTTGTCTCTTCAATAACTCCATGCCCAATGGTACTGAGTAAAACCATTTTCGATTTCAAGTTGTAATAAAGGCTACTGAGTCTAACTAGGTTCTTGGTGACCTCACAGAGAGGTATCCATCCCAGTTGGATAACTGACTGGGCTTGGACACCTCATCTCCTACTCGATCAAATTTCATAACTCTTCCCATCGAAGGTTACTGGGAATGACGACTTTGAGTAGTCTTCAGTATACTTCATCCATCTCTGTATACTTGGGAAAAGTTGGCTTGACGATGAAAATGCACTGGATCCTGTGCTGTATGCTGATGTCTGACTAAAAAGCTTCTAAGAACGCCCTGCCTGTGATCCTGCCCTGTATTCCCAAGAATTTCGAACTATCCTTAGCTATGGTGGCTAGTTTATTTTTATAATCATAAAGTGTCATTAACTTTTCAATTATGACCCTTAAGCCAAGGAGGCCTTTCTCTTGTAGAGCTTCAATTTTGTTGAAAAATCTTTGCACTCCTATGTCCATAGTCTGGAGTTTTTCCTCCAGTTGTAGCATCAATCCTCTTTTGGTCAGGACCCTCTTGACCTCAAGGATGGTTTCTGTCCTATCTTCAATTTTCAAATCCTCTAACTCTTCTCTAGTTTTTGAATTCAGGAATTTAATGATCTCTACGGCTTCTAGGGGCATCTCTCCCAATTCTCCTCTTATTTTCTCAATCGCATGTTTGCTTCTTTGCACCAGTTCGTTCTACTCAAGCATGATTTGTATCATAGGCCATATTTCATTTATGGATTTGGTGATATCCATCTAGACACTTTCCTTGACCTCAGCAAGTGTTTTGCCTGCCACTGTATTCTTTTGAAGTTGTTTCAATTCCTGTTTGAGCTTGTCTGATGTTTTTTTCTCCTTGGAGTAGCTGGTTTGGTAAGAAGACTTGAGTTCCTGAAGGTTCTCAACCTCCTTTCTAAGTATTGATCTAATATTTGTCTCTTGCAAATTCATCTCTTCCATGGATTTTTCCAGTTCTATTGTCTTCTCCAAAGTTGTCAGTGGAGTTGTTGAGGGAGTTTTTTCTGAGGGGATTCCCGTTGTGGATGTTGTACTTACTCCTGTGAGTGGAACTGCGCTCAATGGAATGACTTCCATAGGCTTTTATTGTTCCTTCTCTTTCAATAACCTTTCCATTTCTGCTTCCATTTCTTTCAACTGTGCATTCTACTCCATGATCAACTTGAGCATCTCATCCTTTTCCCCTTCTGTCTTAGCTATCTCCTTTGTCTGTGCATCTTCCATTGGTGGAAGTTTCAAATTTTTCCTCAGAGAGGCTATATCTGCATTTTTATTTTTAAGCATCTCCTCAACTGCTTTCACATTTGAGGGGTCATACCCGATCTTGAGGACCAATTCTTCCAACGTCTTAATTTTTTTATCCTTTGCAAAGGATGATATCTTTTCTAATTTCAGCTGTGTCTGGACATTGCTAAGAGATACCTGCAATTTAGTGGCTGTAGTAGAAGCATTTTCCAATGTGGAGAAAATCATTTCCCCAATTTGCCTGTGCAGATCCATTTGATCAGCAGGATGCACATCCCTAGTATGAAACTCGAATATTGCCCTTTTGTAATCAGTGATTGCTTTGGGGTCTGGCACCTGTGCCTGCAGAAACACCATGTGCATTCTACCCTTTTCTATATCAAATGTATACAATAGCCTGTGTTGTTTCATTGATGTCTTCTTCCAAAATGGAGCATAAGTATTGTTGGTCAGTGTCTGAGTTTTCTTTTTGATTAGGTCATACTTCTCAAAAACACTCAATTTTGGTCCTACTTTACTTGGTTGGTCGACTAGTGGAGTACTCGTGGGCTTCTTAGGCACAACGATAGACATGATTTTCTTGCTGCTTGTGCTCAGAAGTGACCGATCATCTTTCATAGTTGCAGTGGATTGGATTTCCTTTTCACTAGCCGTGTCAGGTGTAAGACTGGTTTTTGGCCTTTTGGTGTGTAATTGGAAATCTTCAGCTGAGACTTCAGTGATGGAAGGTGAAGTATCCTTCCTGGATCTTTTCTCCTTGGGAACCTGTGGTGTAGTAGTCTGTGAGACGATGACCGAAGGGTCCTGTTGTTCTATCTCGACCAGAGTGTATGTCTCCCATTCTTTTTGATTCGCGAACTTCTCTATTTCAAGCTTGGGTGTATGAACATATGGGACATTTTTATTTCTAATCCTCATCTCAGAAATTATCTCACATGGATCATAGTGCCATATGAAACTAACAAAAAACTTTATTTCTTTCAACAGTCTGTCTGCTTCCTCCCCGGCGCCTCGGCTATTGCAGATGAAAGACCCTATTTTCCCTTTAATTCTAAGTTGTTGTTTCTTTTTCAGAGACACAAAACGTATGTCATCGGAGTTAATCATTTTCCTTATGTACTCCAGGGAAAATATCCTCACGGGAAGATACTTGGGTAGTTTGTATGGAGCTAACTCACATCCATGTACTCTGATCTTGGTGTGGTTTTGGTAAAGATACCAATCTCCAGTTTTTGTGAGGTCTGAGAGGTGTAAGATCCTCTGAATTTCCTCATTTATTCTTGGTTCAGGTCTGCCACTGAGCATGCTTACCACTGGGTGATAAAACTGCTCAATAAATTGTTTGAAACTGAACTCTGTTGAATTTTGTCTGAGTAGTAAAGTCCAAGTTGTTACCGCCTGCGGTCTCCCGTCCTTGTCCATTTTTTGCATTGAAAAGGAGAACCTATCCACTTGAAAGAAAGTGAACATGTAGGCCAGTATTGAGGAATACTAGAACATGCCTTCTGAGGCGAAATTTGAAAACTGCTCGGGAACATTGTCCACCAGGAAAGTGTTGTAGTCGAACTGAGTGGTGGGTCTTTCTTCTATGGAGAAGATGGACAGAAAACCCAATATGGGTTCATCCACCCATTTGTCGGAAAAATAACCAAGAAAAGCACAGAGCGACGAAATGACTTGGTTTCCCTTCTCTGAGAACAGGGAGGAAGGGTACGGGGGATTCGTTTTGGGTAATTGAGCAGCCTGAGGGAGGAAAAGCTTGAAAATATGGGCTCTCTGAGGGAATGATAGTTTTTGGTATAGCTCTGTGATGAATTCAAGATTGAAAGGGGAGACGGATTTGGTTCTTGGTATCTGCATCATCTAATCAATGGCCTCTGGTGTGATGAAAAACAGAGTTTCTCCTTATGAAGATACTATGGCTCTCTATTCGGGGAGGTAATGAGCCTGGCACTTGAGGGAAAACTCAGGGAAATGGTGGACCTGGGGGAAGAGATATAGAGGAAGGTTGGACTCCCAGAGCCCAATTTCATTGCTCTGATCTAAGAAAGTCTCTTTGAGCCATGACTGCAAATCCACGAAGTCAAATTCGCACCTGGTGTCTGCGATTAAATGATCTTTGTCGGCCAAATGGATCCTAACGAGATCAACAGGAGGTGGGAGAAAAGGATTTTCCTTCGCTTCTTCTTTCTTGGATTTTGGCGCCATCACTGTGACAATACCTGCAATTCAAACAAAACATTAGTGGGGATGACTGTGGTTTTGGAAGGATGACTGGAACGAAGGTAAGACAGGGGTAATTTATCTGGTGCGTGGACAAAGTAAGCAATGGGAGAAATGAACGGAAAGGGTGGTTTTGAGAAAACGGATACCCGTTGGGTGCAGGGGACAGATCAAAAAGCTAACGGATAAGTTAGCTAGTAATAAATGGCCAATGGGTCTTTTGGATCATGAGATGGCAGGTAACAATGAATGATGAAAATGACCAGGTGATGTGGCGGGTGTTGATTGGGAAGTGGCCATGGCGAAGGGACTTGTAACGGGTGAACAGGGGGAATGGACTGAAAGAGTTATGAGATGTGATCTTTAGGGGGAAAAAGTGGAAAATGATGTCATGGGGTGACGGGGGGTATGTCATAAAGTGGTAAGTGGTACATGGTAGGAGTATGGAGCAATGTATTACTGCCACGTATAGAAGGGGCCCGCCAGAAAAAACACTCCTTTCTGGACCTCCCCCCATCGTTAAAAGCAGACCGGTCGAGGGGGTCTGAAAAATACCGTCAGCCGTCCATCGGTGCGCCTGCCGCTGGACCGTAGATCTAAGCGCAATGTTTAACCAACATTCTGGACCCCCCCTACCATTAAAATCAGAATGGATGGGGGGGTCTGGAATTCAATCTCAATCATNAACCCCCCCCCCCCCCATCATTAAAAGGTAGAACGGTCTGGGGGTCTGGAAAAGCTTATCAACCATAGATCTGAGCACTAGCACCTTAGTTGTTTATCTGTGCATTGTCTTTAATCTATGAGCACAAACTCATATTTTCTCTGAAAACTTAGGATAAGCGCTTTAAGTGGGTTTGTCCAAGCTTTTCCCTGTTTTTATCACCATGGGGTTATACATTCAAATTTCAAACATCAAAGATAGGGTTCAACATCGATCATCGTGCATGTTTTATTGAGATAAAGCAAACTACCCTATGCTCTAACCTAATTACCTAAGACATTTAGCCCATATTAAACTATTGGACTAAGATATTACTCTATCTTGGGGTTATTTGACCAAGATTAGGTAGTTTGGTCAAATTTATTCACTAGCTAACCTAATTTGCTTGGCTAAGATTAAACAATTTAGCCAAGCTTATTCACTACTCCTATCAACATCAATTTAAAGGACTTGGCCATGCTTAAACCATATGGACCAAGTCATTGTTATTGCATGGGGATTTATTTAAATTTCTTTTATGCCCTCTTTTATTCTTTTTCTTTCCTTTCTTTTTCTTTTTCTTTTTCTTTTTCTTTTTCTTTTTCTTTTTCTTTCTTTTCTTTTTCTTTTTCTTTTTCAAATTATTTGCAGAATGAAAAATCATTTGGCAACCAAAACAATAAAAGGATAAAAATTTTAGTCACCATTTGATCCTATAAATTATAGGGTTATAACAGCATCTCCACCTAGGGATGGTACTCTCCTTGTGAAGTGCCAAGAATCTTGTTTTCTGATGTTCTGAAAAACTTTCTCCACAGTTGTCTTTGTTGTTTGATTTGTTTTATTTTTGAAATTTTGATGAAAATGTTCAGTGGCTTAGGGCCTTCTCTGTGGGCTTCAACCATCTAATCAATATTATTCACGCAAAAACTTGTAAGCACAATAAAATGATTTGTACAATGGAAAGGTGTGACTCAAGGTCCCTACTGAGGAGGTGAGTAGTGCTTCAACATTCTGCCATTCATAGGTCCTCCTGGCAAATTGGTCCCATCACTGTTGTTGAGCAGGAAAGCATTATTTCCTCTGAATGCATGAATTATGTAAGGTCCCTTCCATAGATTGTCGAATTTTCCATGCTTCCCCTTATCTTCATTTCGGGCATCCCATCTCAGAACCAAGTCACCTAGCTCAAAGTCATCTTCTTTAGTTATTTTATCAAATATTTTTTTTATGCTCTCCTAGACAACCCGAGTTATGTTGTATACTTCTTCTCTGGACTGCTACAAGTGGATCATCTGGTTTATCCTTCTTTGGGAATCGTTCGGCTCGGCTTGCATCTCTTGCAGCAGTTTCATGACAAGAACCCCTAAGGAGGTAGGAAAAATTGCTTCAGTGCCATAGACCAACTGATATGGAGACAACAGATTGACCTCTCGGTGGTCAGTCTGTTGGCCCACAGTGCGAAAACCAGTTTTTTATGCCATGAATTTTTGTTTTCTTGCAACGTCTTCTTAATAATGTTCACCAGGGTTTTATTGGATGACTCTGCCAGCCCATTTCCCTGAGGGTAATAAGTTGTGGAATGTCCCAAACCGATATGATAYTGGTTGCAAAAATCTATGAGATTTTTGGACCGGAAAGTAGCTGCATTGTCAGTTATAATTTTCCTTGGACACCCAAAACGAGACAAGATATTATTTTCTAAAAATTTAATMATGACAAAATCAGTAGCTTGCCTGCTTGGTATAGCTTCGATCCATTTTGTGAAATAGTCTGTAGCAGTAAGAATCCACCTGTGCTAGCCAAAAGAGGGAGGATTTATTTCCCCGATAAAGTTTAATCCCCATTGCTAGAAAGGAGCTTCAATGGATATTGGTTTCAGGGGCAAAGGGAGGAGCTTCTTTTTGCCCTCGAACACCTGACATTTATGACACAAAGTCACCTTCTGATGCACATTAGCAAATAGTGTAGGCCAATAGAACCCAGCTCCGAGAATTTTATTAGTTGTGGTCTTCCAGCTCAGGTGACCACCACAGTCTCCTGCATGAAAATCCTGCAAAACTTTGTCAGCTTCATCCTTTAATAGACAATTCAAAAAAATACCCCCAGGATCCTCCCAATAAAGATTGTCTTCTAGAATGCAAAATTTTAGTGCTTTCAATTTCAAAAACCTAGCTTTAGTTTTGGTCAGACCAAGGGGAGCTTGTAAGTTATGAAAAACAAATATCAAGTCTGCGTACCATGGAGAGTTCAAAAATACCTCTTTCACGCTTGGAGCTGCCTGCTCTCCCTGTTCATCTATTGCAGCTAAGAAATTAATATCAAGAGCATGGAAATTGGATTCTGCCATTAACTTTTCTAGACCTTTACCTTTAATCAGTTTAGTAGGCTTAATCTCTATGTCATACTCCATAATGATAGCAATCCATTTTCCTCTCCTGCCATCTGGATTGTCTTGGGTTAAAATATCCTTCACTACTACGTTCGGAACGTATGCGATGGTATGGGAATGGAGAATATATACTCTAAAATCCTTTATGTCTTTTACCAGGGCAAAAGCTTGTTTCTCCATTATTTTATAATTCAAAGCAGCATCTCTTAAATATTTACTGAAAAAGGCTATGGGTTGTTCATACCCTTCGCTGTGTTTTTTTAGTAATACTGCTGCAATGGTATGTTCAGAAGTGAAAGAAAAAAGGTAAAAATCCTTGGTGAAGTCAGGACTGATCAAGACTAGAGCCTATGTGAGTGCATGTTTAACTTGTTCAAAAAACTGCTTGGATTCAGTGTCCCATTTTATTTTTGTGTCCTTTTTTAACATGTTGGTGATGTTCTTGAGAAGCTCATCGAGGTTAGGTATGAATCTTCTCAGAAAATTTATTTTTCCAATTGAAGATTGTAACTCTTTGATATTCCTTGGTTGTTCTAGTTTCTGAATGGCTTCTATTCTGCTGGGATCTATCTTAATTCCATCCTTAGATATTATGTGCCCCAACAGTTTACCTTCCTCTAATCTGAAAAGGCTTTTCTTAGGATTTAGAGAAATCCCAAATTTCCTGCATTTCTCAAACACTTGTCTGAGATGTCGTAAGTGCTCTTCATCAGACTGGGAATAAACATTTACGTCATCCAGATAAATGACAATAAATCTGCCAAGTTCTTCCATAAAAGCGATGTCCATCACTCTTTGGAAAGTGGCTCTAGCGTTCATCAAACCGAAAGGCATCTTCACGTACATGAAGGTACCCCAAGGTGTTGTGAAGGTTTTTTTCTTTTGGTCATCTGGATGAACGAGAACCTGGTTATAGCCTAAGAAACCATCCAGTAAGGAGATTCGGTTGGATCCAACTACTTTTTTTAATATGTGTTCCATTTTTGGCAGTGGGTAGTTTTCCTTGAGGGAAACCTTGCTCAGGTTTTGGAAATCAATGCAAAGCCTGATTTCCCCAGTTTTCTTTCGGGTCGGGACCAGATTTGAAACCCATTTAGAAAATCATAAAGGAACTATGATTTTAGCATCATACATCTTTTTTATTTCTTTTTCTATCAGGGGAAGTAACTTGGGGTTGATTCTCCTAAGTTTTTGTCTGAAAGGTTTTGATCTTCTTTTATCGGGATCCTATGTTGAATGATGCTTGTGTCATAAGATTTTAAGTCTTCATAACCCCAAGAAAACACGTCCACATATTCCTTGAAAAGTTCAATGTATTTGAGTTTCTACTTAGGGGGTAAAGATTTGGAAAGTTTTACCATCTTGGGTTTCTCTTCTGTCCCTATGTTACAGTCTTCAACCTCTTTACCACTAGCTTCAATTTTAGGTTTTTTAGCTACATCATTAAAATCAAATAAGTCTTCTAATGGAACTAAACCCCTAGGTAAAACATTACTTTTTAAATGCAAAACATCAGAATCTATCTCATCTTCACCTGATTCTTCTGAATCTATTTTATTTACACTATTATTTCCAAAAACAGATTTATTTACACTTTCATCATCATTTTCTAAGTCTATGTTTGTACACTCGAAATCATTTTTGCATTGTAGAAAATCTTCAATTTGATCGTCGTTCCCAAATACCTGCCAGTATCTGATGTTGTCTGGGACAGTCGGTATGCACTTTACCTCCACCATGTACGAGCAGGTGGAATGAAAAGGTATCTTGCATGTAGTTGCTGACGTAGCTAAACCATCTGCTAAAATGTTCTGTCCCCTGGGCATCACCTGCAAATCAACTTCAGTGAAACATTGAAGGGAATCCAAAATAGCGTTTCTATAATCTCTAAGATTGGGATGTTTTGTTGCATACTCACCTTTAATTTGTTTTATAATTAATTCAGAATCACCTCTTACCATGATTTGTTTGGCACCAACCTTCTTTAGTAGTTTCAGGCCGAGCATCAAAGCTTCATACTCGGCTATGTTGTTAGTGCATTGAAAATTCAGTTTGTATGAATGGTTTTCCGAATACCTGGATTTGTGATTGTGCAACCAAACTCCTACTCTAGCTCCTTCTTTGCTTACAGCTCCATCAAATTCCATGCTCCAGAAACCTACTGGCAATTCTTCACTTATTACGAGTTTCTTCCCTTTTAACTCAGTGATTTCTTGTCCTTCGTTCGGGTCAAATGTATCTTCTTCCAGCTGAGGGATTTGTTCTCCAATATCGTTGTCATTATACAGGATGAAGGAATCTAGATCAGAGTGAGTAGAGTACAGAGGATAGTTATGGGGTTTTTCCTGGCTGTTGACCATATATTTCATCAGCGTCTCTCTGTACAGTCTTCTCTGTTGTCTGAATACTAGGATGGTGGCATATGACATATCCAACTGCAAAGTTTCTTTCAAATTTCCACCCCAAGACCTGGACAACAACATACCATATTTCGGGGGAACGTTCGCAACCACAACATCCATAACCATGATTTTTGATGGAATCTGAACTAGGGTGATACATAAGTCCCTGATCAACTCGATACATCTGACTTTGCTAGAGTCAAAAGAGTGTAAATCCTTGTAAGGTCTAGTGACCTCGAGTCCCAGTTTTTCCATCACTACTTTAGGCATCAAGTTATGGGAAGCACCTAAATCTAACATAGCATTGTGCAGAATCAAGTTGTGTATATTAAGGCTAATGTAAAAAGGGGCGATAGCACCAGTGTCAGTCTGACCATCAACTTCAGGTCCAAACAGGAGTTCAGGTTGATCATCGGTAATATTTACCATGTCTGAATGATTTGTCAATCCAACGGTTAAGGCCTTCGTGCCTATATCAAACTCAATGCTCAGCGCTTTGATCACCTGCGATCGGTAAGTGTTCTTACTCATCAACTCAGAAAGGGGAATGGGAATTTTCACTTTGGCTAATTCCCCTTCGAGGCTGAAAAGAGTAGGTTCTCTGCTTTGGCTCAGCAATTCTGATCTTTCTACCATAGTTTTTTGGGCGGAAGTATTTGGTCGGTTGGTTGATGAAACCTCAGTCTGCATTGATCTTTGTAAAATGGTAGGGTTTCTTCTTTCTAAAGGTTCAACGTTACCTTTCTCAGGGATCCTCCTTGTAGAGGACTCAATGGTTTTCTTGGTTTTGACTGTCTTCTTCGTTTCGTTTACCTTTTTGGGGGGATTTTCATCTCTCCTTTTACTTAACAGATTGTACTGCCTGTGTACCTCCATAATGGAATTTTCAAATGCATGTTGTTCGGTCTCTTCGGCTTCCTCACTCAACTCTGTTTGAGAAAGGAGGAAAAGTTCTTGCTCTTCCTGGGTAAGGAAAATGGATTCATTATCGTGAATGCCCATGAGGTTTATGTGTGTGTCCTCTAATTCTTCAATTACCTCCTCACCTTCATCGACATAATTTTCTTGTAGGGGGGGTCTTATCTTTTGATCAGGACCCCTCTGTTCTCTTTGATCCCTAGGATCTCTCTGCCTGATTTGGGGAGGGTTTCATCTAAAGTTAGGATTTCAAATTTGTGGAGCGGGTTGGTTTTCTCTAGGAGGATTTCTTTCAGCTACAGTAAGTCTCTCCATCATTTTTTCCATTGCTCTAGACAATGAATCCAGTTTGGCATCAGAAGAATGTGTGGAAGGTTCCTCCCTAATCGTGAATATCCTCTCCATCCTCTGTCGTTCCCTTTTATCCAGTAGGTTGGCCTCTACACTTATTGTGTTTTTCTGCATGTCCTCCAGGGTGGTGGAGTTTCTTTCCCTTAATTGATACGACATATCAGCATCGAAACCGTCAGGGAATTTTATCAGTGCCAAACCTTGTGGGGGTTTAATATCGGCTGGAATCACATTGTACAGATTGTTGAAGCGGGTGTAGTAATCTTGTACTGTCTCTCCTTGATTCCTTCTGATGTTTTCATATTCTGACAAGATCCAGAGAGGGTTTTTCTTTACCACCCATCTATCTAGAAAAATTCTTTGAAATGTCGTAAGTTCAACCACTGAAGTAGAACGTAAGCCTTTATACCATTTCTTAACATCCCCAGTCAGAATCTGCGCAAAAATTCGCATTTGAACGTCAGCTTCATACACTTCCTGCAAGTCAAAATAGTCATTCATTTTATCAACGTGTTTTTATGCGTTCAAGGGCCCTGTACCATCGAATTGTGGTAGCCTCATTTGATAGTCCTGAGGCATGTCATGTAAAGGTGCAGCAAACACCAAAGGAGCATATCTAGCCTCCATGATAAGTGGAGGGGGTGGGACAGCAACCTAGATGATAGGTGGGGCAGTGGCGAAAGATGAGGAGGATGAGGGACTAACTGGCACAGAGTGAGTGGTTTGAGGTTTTGCATTGGGGGATAGTACTTCAGGGGTCCGGGGCTGCAGGATGGTTGGATCTAAAATGGTTTCAGTCACAAAACTATCAGATTTCCTTCTAAACAGGCTTTTTTCAAAAATGGTGTCAAGGTCGAGATCTTGAAGGGAAACAAGTTCCATTGGAAAAGAAGGGGACCTATGAAGGGGACTATGACTCCCTGAACCTTCTGCAATGGTCTTCTTTCTGAGTAACTATTCTGGATTATCAGTTGCTATCATAGGTTCCGGGTTTGGGTGGGATCGAGTATAAACTCTTTTAGGAGGAAGATTTTTTAATTATTACATATTTTATTTTTATGAATTCGAAATTATTATGTACAAGCATTTAACAACCTCTGAACATTATTTCTTTCTCAAATTTATAATTTGTTCAGAAACAAAGTTTTCTTCTAGGGAAAAAGAAACTGTGGGGTTGAGTGTTTGTTCAGTCCCCAGTGGAGTCGCCACTATGTTAACGCTCTGTAAATTCCCAGAGGTTGTCAGAGTAGAAGAAACTTACAAGAGGTAACTTTATCCAACCACTTCGAAACTGGAATCTAGCCCTACCAGTTTTAGAGAGGGATCTCTCTATATGATTTAGCTATGTTTTAACTTTGAGATATTAGGCTAGTTAAACAAAATAAGATTGAATGGTTTGTTGTTGTTTTTGTTAAGTTGGTTGAAAAGGGTTTTACGCCTTCGTTGGGCTATGGGGTCTGTATTCTAAAGATAGAGGTCTAAAAAAAAATTAAAAGATTCTTTTCACAGGCAAAGATAATGCATTCATTGGATTCTTTAGCAGTAAAGTGATGAATAGAAGAAAAGATAAGAATATCAATTAAAGTAAAGAAGCATTTAAGAATTTCTTCACTGTAATATCAGAAAGATAAACATTTAGATATTTCAAAGTCGGAAACGGGGTATACAAAGATAAATCATGTAACATGCACTACTTTTAAAAGATTAGATTAGAAAACAATATGATAATTGAGGGAGAAAAACATTTAACATAGAAAATAAAACATCACCAATGAATAACACGCGAGAATCCTGTGAAACGTCCCTTTGTATTACTGGAAGATCTCTTGATACAAATTACAGTCTTTCTAGCTTACAGGGCGTAAAGATCAACCCTCGGTACTTCAAAGTTTGAAGTATTTATAATCAAAAATTACATACGATCCTATCATTAAAGATCAGGACGTGGCAAATTCTAAATTTAGCTAACTAACTCAACAATATACAAAAATTTAGGAACTGTTTGATGATGTGTTGAAATCTTCATGCTGATTTCTGGGGTAAACCATTGGTGAGTCCTCTGCACGACCTCATCTGATTGGATAGTTGACTGGGCTTGGACACCTCATCTCCTACTCCATCAGATTGCATAACTCTTCCCATCGAAGGTTACTGGAAACAACGACTTTGAGTAGTCTTCAGTATACTTCATCCATCTATGTATACTTGGCAAAAGTTGGCTTGACGATGAAAATGTACTGGATCTCGTGTTGTATGTTGATGTCTGACTGGAAAGCTTCTAAGAATGCCTTGCCTATGATACTGCCCTGTATGCCCGAGAATTTCGAACTATCCTTAGCCACGGTGGCTAGTTTCTTTTTATAATCAAAAAGTGTCATCGACTTGTCATTTATGACCCTTATGCCAGGGAGGCCTTTTTTCTGCAGAGCTTCAATTTTGTTGAAAAATCTTTGCACTCCTATGTTCATAGTCTTGACTTTTTCCTCCAGTTGTAGCATCAATCCTCTTTTGGTCAGGACCCTCTTAACCTCGAGGATGGTTTATGTCCTATCTTCAATTTTCAAATCCTCTAACTCTTATTTGGCTTTTGAATTCAAGAATTTAATGATCTCAATGGCTTCTGTGGGCATCTCTCCCGATTCTCCTCTTATTTTCTCAATTGCCTGCTTGCTTCTTTGCACCAGTTCGTTCTGCTTGAACATGATTTGTATCATAGGCCATATTTCATTTATGGATTTGGTGATATCCATCCAGACACTTTCCTTGACCTCAACAAGTGTTTTGCCTACCATTGTTTGCTTTTGAAGCTGTTGCAATTCCTGTTTGAGCTTGTCTGATGTTTGTTTCTCCTTGGAGTAGTTGGTTTGGTAAGAAGACTTGAGTTCCTAAAGGTTCTAAACCTCCTTTCTAAGTCTTCTAATCTCTGTCTCTTGCAAATTCATCTCTTCCATGGATTTTTCCAGTTCTACTATCTTCTCCAGAGCTGTCAGTGGAGTTGTTGAGGGAGTTTATGATGAGGGGATTCCCACTGTGGATGTTCTACTTACTCCTGTGAGTGGAATTGTGCTCAATGGAATGACTTCCATAGGCTTTAATTGTTCCTTCTCTTTCAATAACCTTTCCAGTTCTGCTTCCATTTCTTTCAACTGTGCATTCTGCTCCATGATAAACTTGAGCATCTCATCCTTTTCCCCTTCTGTCTGAGTTATCTCCTTTGTCTATGCATCTTCCATTGGTGGCAGTTTCAATTGTTTCCTCAGAGAGGCTATATCAGCATTTTTCTTTTTAAGAATCTCCTCAACTGCTTTCACATTTGAGGGGTCATACCCGATCTTGAGGACCAATTCTGCCAACGTCTTATTTCTGTTATCCTTTGCAAAGGATGATATCTTTTCTAATTTCAGTTGTGTATGGACATTGCTCAGAGATACCTAGAATTTAGTGGCTGCAATAGAAGAATTTTCCAACGGGGAGAAAATCATTTCCACAGTTTGCCTATACATATCCATTTGATCAGCAGGATGCACATCCCTAGTATGAAACTCGAATGTTGCCCTTTTGTAATCAGTGATTGCTTTGGGGTCTGGAACCTGTGCTTGCAGAAATGCCATGTGCATTCTACCCTTTTCTGTATCAAATGAAGACAATAGTCTGTGTTGTGCCATTGATGTCTGCTTCCAAAACTGATCATAAGTATTGTTGGTCAGTGTCTGATTTTTCTTTTTGATCAGGTCATACTTCTCAAAAACACTCAATTTTGGTCCTACTTTACTCGGCTGGTCGAATAGTGGAGTAGTCGTGGGATTCTTAGGCACAATGGTAGACATGATTTGCTTGCTACTTGTGCTCAGAAGTGACCTATCATCTTTCATAGTTGCAGTGGATTGGATTTCCTTTTCACCAGCCGTGTCAGGTGTAAGACTGGTTTTAGGCCTTTTGGTGTGTAATTGGAAATCTTCAGTCGAGACTTCAGTGATGGAAGGTGAAGTATCCTTCCTGGGTCTTTTCTCCTTGGGAACCTATGGTATAGTAGTCTGTGAGATGATGATTGAAGGGTCCTTCTATTCTATCTCGACCAGAGTGTTTGTCTCCCATTATGTTTGATTCGCGAACTTCTTTATTTCAGGCTTGGGTGTATGAACATATGGGACATTTTTATTTTTAATCCTCATCTCAGAAATTATGCCGCACAGATCATAGTGCCATATGAAACTAAAAAAAAACTTCATTTCTTTCAACAGTCTGTCTGCTTCCTCCCCGGTGCCTCGGCTATTGCAGATGAAAGACCTTATTTGCCCTTTAATTCTAAGTTGTTGTTTCTTTTTCAGAGACACAAAATGTATGTCATCGGAGTTAATCATTTGCCTTATGTACTCCAGGGAAAATATCCTCACAAGAAGATACTTCGGCAGTTTGTATGGAGTTAACTCGCATCCATATACTCTGATCGCGGTGTGGTTTTGGTAAAGATAACAATATCCAGTTTTTGCCAGGTCTGAGAGGTGTAAGATACTCTGAATTTCCTCTTTTATTCTTTGTTTAGATCTACCATTGAGCATGCTTACCATTGGATGATAAAACTGCTCAATAAATTGTTTGAAACTGAACTCTGTTGAACTTTGTCTGAGTAGTGAAGTCCAAGTTGTTACCGCCTATGGTCTCCCGTCCTTGTCCATTTTCTGCAATGAAAAGGAGAACATGTCCACTTGAAAGAAAGTGAACATGTAGGCCAATATTGAGGAATACCGAAACATGCCTTCTGAGGCAAAATTTGATAACTTCTCATGAATACTGTCCACCGGGAAAGTGTTGTAGTCGAACTGAGTGGTGGGTCTTTCTTCTGTGGAGAAGATGGATAGAAAACCCAATATGGGTTCATCCACCCATTTTTCGAAAAAATAACCAAGCAAAGCACAGAGCGATGAAATCAATTGGTTTCCCTTCTCTAAGAATAGGGAGGAAGGGTACGGGGAATTCGTTTTGGGTAATTGAGCGGCCTGAGAGAGGAAGAGCTCGAAAATATGGGCTCTCTGAGGGAATGATAGTTTCTGGTATAGCTCCATGATGACTTCAAGATTGAAAGGGGAGATGGATTCAGTTCTTGGTATCTGCATCATCTGATCAATGGCCTCTAGTGTGATGAAAAACAGAGTTTCTCCTGATGAAGATACTGTTGATTAAGGTTGGTTGTCATTGATGTCAACCCTTGAAGAAAGACCCGTAGCACAAAGGTTTGGGTAATGGACCCAATATTTTTTGATGTAAATATGACTCATTATTTTTTTTTCATGGTTGATAAGAAGTAAATATGGATGAACTCCAATGTGGTCCCCTTATGGTGAAAGCCCTCACGGAAAGACGCTTTGTGGAGTAAGAGAACCCATGCTTAAATGTGGAATAATGAGATGAAGGAAAGTGAATTTGTCAGGGAAAATATCTTATATGGATAGTGTTTGTCATGTCATTTTCGGTGGTATGTGGAATGACACATAATTCCTCACGGTTAGAGAGTTATGGCCATGAGAAGTTGGAGACCCCAGGTTTGGGTAATGGACCCAAGTTTGTTTGATGGGTAACGGTATGAGTTA
>JASDQU010102463.1:13061-26659 GCA_032191745.1 Picea mariana
CTGGGGGCAACCCACCAACCACTGTAAGTCATGCTGGGGGCACTAATTTGATTGAGAAGCCTAGACATATAGGATGTAGCCCAATTTCCTTTGTAATCTTTGCAAAGGAGATCACCTTACTCATTTATGCCCTGGAGTTGTCGTGGTACGAGAAGCTTGGTCCTTTTCTAAAGGCCCTTCTAGTTCCGAGTCATCTTCGGTTTCCCAACAATCTATTCAATCTTCGGTTGATGAAGTGGTCATGCCAATGCAATATTTGGTCGACACCATTCTTGTTTTGGGGGGTGATGTGTTTCTTGACCATGTTGTCTCGCATCCTATTCAACTAGTGGTTGAGGAAGTGGTCACGCCGATGCAATCTTTGACCGATCCCACTCTTCTCTTGGAGAGTGACAAGTCTAAGGAAGTGCTCTCACCGATGCAATATTCGGTCGATCCCACTCTTTTCTTGGAGAGTGATAAGTCTATGGAAGTGGTATTGCCGATGTAATCTTATGATGACCCCACTCCTCTTTCTAGGAGTGATGTGTCTTTTGGCCATGCCCTTGGCATTTCCAGTTCAGTACCCTCTAAACAAGGAGGCTTTCCACTCTCTTCGAGTACACTCCCTCCAAGTCCTAGGACGATTTCCTTTGATTGGAATGAACTGGTAGAGCCTTGCCTTCCTTCTTCTACACCCTTCCAGAAAATGGGTGGAGTTTGTTAGCGTCGGAAGTCACCCTTGGATTGCAGCAGGAGCAGAGCCCAACGCCCATCAGTTTATGTCACGATTTGTTTAATGGGGTGATCGAATGGAAGTTAAATCAGAACGATGTGGTTCTAACTCCGAAACTAGGCCAGACGTGCATGGGCAAGTGAGGTCTTAGATAACTTCAGACAGTGAGTTGTAGTAAGGGTGAGTAGGGGGAAGACTTTTATCAGAGAGATGCAAAGGTCTGTCATAAACATTAGGTTTCTAACAGACTGTAGGGGAAAACATCTAAACGCAATATCTTCTTACATTCAAACGCAGAAAACCAGAGAATACAATGATGCCACAAAAAATCCTTTATCATAACATAATTGCATAAATTCGTGTGAATCCGTCGATCACGAACTCTCTCAGTATGAGATGAAAATTAGATGGAGTAAGAAAGAGTGTTTGTCATAAAACAAGAAATCTCACATACAGATGCATAACCAGAAAACTCGAATTTCTGTTAAAACTTTACAATCGGGAGCTTCGCTCTACCATCGATCCTTTACAAAAATGGCGAAAACGCCTACATATACTCAAAACAAAACACAACAGCGAAAACGAGACATTGCAATTAAAACATTGCGTCTACATGTCTTCTGGCAGTCTGCGTATGCAGACTCTGGACGATTGTGCGCTTATGACAGACGCAATCGGACTCCTGACTGTCCTGCAGGTGAATCGACAAGCTTTTAGTCCTTCACCGGACTTTCCATTTATGGTGGAGACGATGTCTAACCACCTCTAACAACTTCAATAACTGCCTTCTTAGGATCGGGAACGGTCCTGGTCAACTCTGCCTTTTGGGGGTGTGGAGGTCTTCTTTGAGGGGCCATCTGGACCAGCCGAACGGTTCACGGGATGAGAGGTGGAAGATGTGGCATGCTTGGTGAGGATGTTGTAGGTGCCAGTATGGTGAAGGTGAGGCGGGGGGTGAAAAGGGGTGCTTTCGTGGAAGTGATACGGGGACAGGAAACAACGAATGGAGGGAGGTGTTGATGGTGGACGTGACTGGGCGAAAGGGACACATGACAGGCGGTGAGGACTAGGGAGCAGTATATTCGTGCCACGTACAGATAGGGGGGCCCACTGGAGTGAAATTCCATTCCAGACCCCCCCCCCTCCATTAAAGGTAGAATCAATGGGGGGGTCTGGAATTCAATACAGACCGTAGATCTAAGAACTGAGACTTGGGCCGTCCAGATGCGCGCATACATTATCTCTGATTCCGGACCCCTCCCCCCCTCATTAAAGCCAGAATGATGGAGGGGGTGCGGAATTGGACCTCGTCTGTGAATTTGAGTGCCTGGATCACGACCGTCCAGATATGCGCCCTCTTTAAATTAAATGTGCCCGAGCCTCGCTGATGGAAGAACAACTAAGATGAGCTCGGTGCTTTCATCATGAAGATCCCGAAGGGCCCCACTCACGGCTCAACTATTGCGCCATGTGTCCTTCAGATGGACGGTCCCAATCCTTTCGGGACTTCTGGCACCAAGGGTTCGCGATGCAATTTTCCTCAAGATCCCGATTGACCAAACCACGAGAGCACGGATGCACACCACGTGTCCTCCAGAGGAATGGTCGAGATGGTATTTGATGTTAGAAGAGGGCTGCCTCCATTACCAGGCTCGCTTGACGTGACCAGGTGTTAGGACCATAGGCTTAGCTTCAAAGGCACTTATCGGCGTTTTGGGGTGCGGGGTTTCGAGATGTAGAATGACGTGAAACCCTCACCCTTCGAACTCCCAAATGCCGAAATGCCGACGTGACTAGATCTCGCGCCACGTGTCCTTTGGATGGACGACTGATATCCTTTCTTGCATGTAATATAGACGCTACCCATCGCGCTAATTCCAGCGCAACTCCGCTAACCGCGATTTCCCGTCGACCGTCAATCTGCTCCTATGGATGAATCTGGGCCGTTGACAACATAATTTCACCCGCTCACTTAATTTTTAGCCTGAAATGGGGCTTTACGTGCTACGCTTGGGCGTTCTTCGTGCAACCTGCAGACCTGGATGCTCTCGGGCCGAAGACAAGAATTGTTGCCAACATTAGGCTCCATGGGGGATAGAGTCGTCCCTGTGATGCTCTAAGAACTCATTCCGCAGCTTCAGTGCCTTACTGTTGGGCTATGGAGTCCGGCTCAAAACATCCCGCTGCTAAAAATACAGGCCGAAAAATAAAAGCAACAAAATAAAGATGCATGCTCAAAAAAGCTTATTTATATACAATCCTAAACTAATAAAGGACTTTGCATGGGGCTAGGTGAAAGCAGACTTCCACCATAGCCAATCAAGTAACTTCTTGAAGGGAAGCTCTTCCGTTCTGTCGATGATCATAAACAACTGGTGTAACCGTGATAGCAGAACGGTTACACTCTTCAACTCTTCCTTACCGACTGAAGTTGATATGAAATAGGGCGGCTCCAAGGCACAAAGGACATGCCACTCCATGTATTCACCGACATGATCATAGAATGAGTGGCGAATTTTGAAAAATTGGCGACAAACAGCCGCCTGTGCTACACAGTTGTCCACCCGTGGCTGAATATCTCTGATAAGCACAAGTAGGAGGTCAACTGATGCAGGCTCACTGATCTCAGGCGGTGGTTGTTCGTTGATTGGCTTCGGATAGAACATGAAATGCGCGCTCAGTTGCTCCTCTGGTTCATCCTCCTCTTTTTCGTGCACTCCCCCATCTTGTAAAAAGGGAACGGCCTCCCGATCCCTCTCTTCAATCCCAAATGTAAATACATCATGGGAAATCTCGTGAAGGAAGAAAGGAAAAACCTCTTCCACCATGGCTTCTTTGTTTAAATCTGAGACAATAGGCTCGTCGGGGGCAGATGCTAACGCATCTAAGAAGTCTTCAATAATCTCTTCAAAAGAGCTGCTTAGATCATCTGCCTCGAAGACTGGAAAATCCTCTTCATTGTCTTCAGATTCTGATTTTGCATGTTGGGCGGTGGGGGATGTCGCCTACTCCATAAGCTCATTCAAAGCATCCTCTTCTTCCCAGGCTGGAGAATCCTCTGCGCATCGTCCCGCTTTTAACCTGTCCAGTTGGGCAGAGAGACATTCCACCTGCTCCACCAGCTTACTCAGGGCGCCATCCTCCTCCCTAGGAACTTCATCACTTTCATAACCTGCCTCTGATGCAGACGAATGGGGAGGAGAAAGGACTGAGTTCTGATCCAGGTCATCAGGATCATCCCCACAGCCTACATCAGAAATAGCTTTCTCTTGTATAGAGTTGTGGTATCCCTCACAACAATTATGACGAATTAACTCAGGGGGATACAACTTCTGACAATAGGTGGTGAAAGCTGCATGGAATCCATTGAGTGAAGAAATGCTAGCAGGGGTAAAGAATGATACCATTTATGTGCATCCCCTGCTAACGAGAACATGAACATCTTCAGTAATACATCCTCATGATGTATCTCCCATTGACGCATGAGTTCATGAAACTCACTGAGGTGCTGAGCAGGGTTGTGCTCTTCACATTTTCCAAATATGCGCAAATAATCGCCCCATTCATTTGGAGAGGGGACAACATTAGGAAAACCAGGAATAGCAGAAAAATTAAAAGGAGCAAACCTGCAAGCAAGTATTTTCTCCACATCGAACCAGTGGAGTCGCCAATCGATCCTTGAATCATGGAGTCACCAAGTGAAAGATTTACAGCTTTGAATGTGCCTAGTCCTTGTTCACCATCAAAGGCCAGATCTCAACGTCGTCGTTACCCCAGGAAACTTCTCAGGCTGAGAAAGCAGCTGCTGAAACCTTCTCGAGAAAGCTCCTCTGGGTCAGCTTTCAGGTGTGCTAACAGTAGCCATAGTTGAAACAGTGATTTGAAAACCATGGAGTCGCCAGGTGCACAGTAGCAATCTTGAAAGGCTCTGATGTCTGATGCACCTTCAGAATCAGAGGCTCAATGTCGTTCTGCCCAGGGAAAATTTTCAACTTCGTCCCCGGCAACGGCGCCAGAAATGTTAGCGTCGGAAGTCACCCCTGTATTGCAGCAGGAGCAGAAACCGACACCCATCAGTTTATGTCACGATTTGTTTAATGGGGTGATCGAATGGAAGTTAACTCATAACGATGTGGTTCTAACTCCGAAACTAGGCCAGGCGTGCATGGGCAAGTGAGGTCTTAGATAACTTCAGACAATGAGTTGTAGTAAGGGTGAGTAGGGGGAAGACTTGTATCAGAGAGATGCAAAGGTCTGTCATAAACATCAGGTTTCTAACAGACTGTAGGGGAAAACATCTAAACGCAAGATCTTCTTACATTCAAACGCAGAAAACCAGAGAATACAATGATGCCACAAAAAATCCTTTATCATAACATAATTGCATAAATTCGTGCGAATCCGTCGATCACGAACTCTCTCAGTATGAGATGAAAATTAGATGGAGTGAGAAAGACTGTCAATCATAAAACAAGAAATCTCACATACAGATGGATAACCAGAAAACTCGAATTTTTGTTAAAACTTTACAATCAGGAGCTTCGCTCTACCATCGATCCTTTACAAAAATGGCTAAAATGCCTACATATACTCAAAACAAAACACAACAGCGAAAACGAGACACTGCAATTAAAACATTGCGTCTACATGTCTTATGGCAGTCTGCGCATGCAGACTCTGGACAATCGTGCGCTTATGACAGACGCAATCGGACTCTTGACTGTCCTGTAGGTGAATTGACAAGCTTTTAGTCCTTCGCCAGACTTTCCATTTATGGCGGAGACGATGTCTAACCACCTGCAACAACTTCAATAACTGCCTTCTTGGGATCGGGAATGGTCCTTGTCAACTCTGCCTTTTGGGGAGGTGGAGGTCTTCTTCGAGGGGCCATCTGGACCAGCCAAATGGTTCACGGGATGAGAGGTGGAAGATGTGGCATGCTTGGTGAGGATGTTGTAGGTGCCATTATGGTGAAGGTGAGGTGGGGGTGGAAAAGGGGTGCTTTCGTGGAAGTGACACGGGGACAGGAAACAACGAATGGAGGGAGGTGCTGATGGTGGAGGTGACTGGGCGAAAGGGACACATGACAGGTGGTGAGGACTAGGGACCAGTATATCCATGCCACGTACAGATAGGAGGCCCACTGGAGTGAAATTCCATTCCGGACCCCCCCCCCCTCCATTAAAGGCAGAACCGATGGGGGGGTCCGGAATTCAATACAGACCGTAGATCTAAGCACCGAGACTTGGGCTGTCTAGATGCGCGCATACATTATCTCTGATTCCGGACCCCCCCCCTCGTTAAAGCCAGAATGACGGAGGGGGTGCGGAATTGGACCTCGTTCGTGAATTTGAGTGCCTGGATCATGACCGTCCAGATCTGCGCCCTCTTTAAATTAAATGCGCCCGAGCCTCGCTAATGGTTGAACGGCTGAGATGACCTCGACGATTTCATCATGAAGATCCCAAAGAGCCCCACTCATGGCTCAGTTATTGCACCGTGTGTCCTTCAGATGGACTGTCTCGATCCTTTCGGGACTTTTGGCACCGAGGGTTCACGATGCAATTTTCCTCAAAATCTCGATTGACCAAACCACAAAAGCACGAATGCACGCCACGTGTCCTCCAGAGGAATGGTCAAGATGGTATTTGATGTTAGAAGAGGGCAGCCTCCATTACCAGGCTCGCTTGATGTGACCGGGTGCTAGGACCATAGGCTTAGCTTCAAAGGAGCTTATCGGCGTTTCGGGGTTCGAGGTTTCGATATGTAGAATGACGTGAAACCCTCACCCTTCGAACTCCCGAATGCCAAAATGCCGACGTGACTAGATCTCGCGCCACGCATCCTTTGGATAGACGACTGATATCCTTTCTTGCATGTAATATAGACGCTACCCATCGCGCTAATCCTGACGCAACTCCGCTAACCGCAATTTCCCGCTGACCGTCGATCTACTCCTATGGATGAATCTGGGCCGTTGACAACATAATTTCGCCCGCTCACTTAATTTTTAGCCTGAAATGGGGCTTTACGTGCTACGCTTGGGCGTTCTTCGTGCAACCTGCAGACCTGGATGCTCTCGGGCCCAGGACAAGAATTGTTGCTAACAAAGTTAATAAATTAGGAATTTGTTGAACTATTGTAGATGAAGGATCCTCTGCAAGTCTTTTATCATCCTCGACTTGGCAAGCTTTGGGTCTTCCTAAGCTTGTGTCAACTACCAGTGAGTTGTTGGATTTCAATAGAAGACCTAGCGAATATTTTGTGATTCTTCCTCAGTTTCCTATCACATTGGGTGGGAAGAGTGTTTTAGTCGATATCTTAGTGGTGCCAGGCCCTTTAGACTTTAATTTCCTTCTTGGGCATGATTTTGTGTATGCGATGAATGTTGTGTTGTCTACGCTAATTCGTGTGATGCATTTCGCTCACAATGGAAGCATTGTCACTATTGATCATCTTTCTTATGATAATCAACATCCTGGTTCGACTTTACCTTGGGTTCCCCCTTTTTGTGTCCCTAGTGTATGAGTAGACTCTTCCCCGCCACAGATGAATTATGTGGCGTCTTATCCTTGGTGTTCAATTGCTCTTGAGAAGGATCCTTTACATGTACGTTCGCCTTCTCGAGACAAGATCTTGACAATTGATCAAATGTTTTATCCGATGGGGGCATGAGAGCCCTTGCTTCCCCCTATTGAATCAAGTAATCTAGTGTTGCCTCTTGAGTCTGATCTTGTTGTTTGTAAGACCTAGAGCCCTGATATTTGTGAGCTGTCGAGTCTCCGACTTCATGGATGTTGAGTTTCCTTCAGATGAGGCCATCCTTGAAGCTATTATTATGGATCTTTGACCTCCTCCTGGCCTAGAAACTTTGCTAGTAGGTTACCAAAGAAGCCCTTGGCTTGATCCTAGCAATGGGCTCTAGCTGGAGCACTACTATGCATAAGTCGCAAGGTTGTGTGGTCCTCTGTACATATTGTATTTTTAGGGTTTCTTGTTTTCAAGTTTCATATTCCATGATACTTGTCTTTATCATAGGTTCGATATTGGACTTATTAACTTTTGGATAAGTGTTTTTGGTCTTATACACAGGAATTTGGAGACGTTTTCTTTGGTGCCTTTTCTTCCATGACGATTCGTTATGACAGGTAATGATCTTGAAACTGGCATATAGGTTAGATTTTCCCCTTCATGCTTTTTTGCCTTGTCTGTTTCCTGTTTCATTTTGCCTTAGGATTGACCCCATGGAGTTGCGACACATAACCTTCTCTGTTGTTTAGAAGTGTTGTGATTCATGTGGTAGAGCCTACCTTCTATGGGCATCCTAGTTTAGAATACCTTTGTATTCTAGCGCTCATTCTACAAGTTTTCTATTAGCCTTCAGAGTCTTTTTTAGTCCCACCATGACATTATGTATGAACTTCATTCTTCTTACTCAATCTTGTTCTGGCCATTACCTATCATACTCCCTACATTATATCATAGAGTCTTAGTTAAGCACTTTTCAGACTCCTTAAAAATAAAAATATTGTCGAGTGAGCATGTTTTCTTTCACACTCATTAAACAGATATGAAAGGACATCTATTCGATACAAGTTTACCCCTTTTTTGGACTGAATGAACTAATTACGAAAAAGGAAAGCTCTAGTCAACTTTGACTAGAAGAGTTCTGCTTGGTATTGTTTTAAACTTTTTCGGGCTTGGGAGACTAAATTTACAAAAAAGGACATGACATTGAGTTCCAATTGCATTGCATATCGACTGCTAGCACTTTTAGGCCTAATGGCGACTTCAACATGTTGTTGTTGAACCCATTGCTTATGCATTCCTATGAGTTCCCAACCTTGCAATTTATGCCTTTACGACTCAACACCTTAACTCTAGAGGAAACTTCCCCTGAGTGTCCTTATCCTGCACATGCTTCCTTACCTTGAGTATAGGTATGTTCCTTGCACTCTGGAACTAGTTTTATTTCCCGTGACACTCATTTCCTCCACTGTACTATAGCATTCTTTTATTCTTTTTCAGGTTTCAATAATATGAAAAAAACAAAAAAATACAAAAAAAACAAAAAAGAAGGGGGGGAAGGGTCCATCTCTTTTGTTGGCCGTAGTTTTGTCGCCCTTGAACAAAGCACAATCTTGAGTTAGTATCTCATCATTTTTTGTTTAGTATGGCTTTAGGGGACTTTTTCTCATTATTTAGTTTTATCTCCCCTGGTTAGTTATTCTTTCAACCATATGGATCATTTGTTGATGCCTCCTGTGTCACAAATGTATCCCAATTTATAGTCATCATGCTTAAGTCACATAATGTGTCGTGCTTTTGTTCAAGGGTAGTTTCAACCTGAGTCAACCATTTTCCAGTAACTCTCTATCCTCTCAAGTCGTCCTTCCCACGTATGTCAAGTCCATCTCAATATCACAAGTATCTATGTCTCTTACTTGTGCTAGTACAGAAGGTCCTCATTGACTTTTAGCTAGCAAGTCTACTCTTATCGAATCTGACACATTTCTTTGAGAGTATGACCTAGAGTAGCATCATGGGCCTATTTCCATTATTGATAGGTGACCTTGTGCTCAAAATATGACATACCATCATTGGTCGTTGATTGAACGATTTCCCTTGTGTTTGACGTCAACAAAAATCATCACACATAGGGATTTGTGCTATACATTGGTTTCCATTTGACCCCATTGGCCTTGTCTTTGTCAGTAATCTTCATCATTGAATACTATTCAGAGAGTCTCTATCATGCGTTATTTCCATCTGGTGCATGTCATAGTCGTACCTCGATGTGGTCCTTACAATGTTTTTCATCTGATTCCTCCCAAATATTTGACCTTCTACTACCCCTTGTGCTGGATGATGAAGGATGCCCTAATATCTTCCTTCTAGCGGATATCTTCCTATCGAATTTATCACATCTTTCTCTGGGACAGGGATCTAGAGTCATATTTTGTACCTTGGGGCTTGCAGTCATTAGTGGCAAGTTCCCTCGCTATTGATAGTGGGAATACCTCAATGTCCCTTGCTCGATAGATTCTACCAGGTGTTCGACATCAGCTCATTTATTCAAACTTGTTAGATTGTACCATGGTACCTTGACACCCATTATCATCATTGGTGGGTTTTCTCGCATTTGTTAACGGTATACATCAATGACCGGTAATCAAACGGTGTCTCACTGTGTTCAACCCCAACACATCTATTCGCATAGTGTAGACTCATACCACGACATATTGTTTTGAAGACTTCGAGTGAAGTACGAGCACGACATATTTTGTGCTCCTACTCGACATATTGTACCACTCCACAGACATTGGTACTTGCAGAGGATAAACTTGTTCACTCCATTGATCTAAAATATCCTATGTTGTTGATTTTGAGACATAGCTCCACTGTGTATCGATTCGTGGCTATTATCTACTCTCACATGGATCCAATGTGTATTCTTCGTGGCCATGCTTACTACTTCATATATATCACATGGATCCACTATGTATTGTTTGTGGCCATGGACATTAGTCATACTTTCATATGTACCATACATTTGCATTGTACTTGATTTGGCGACCATGTTTACATCACTCCTAAGCATGGGTATGCTCGACTTGGGAAGATAATACTCTTACTTGATTTTGGTTGATGGTTTATGTTTTTGGATCAGTTGTTTGGGAACCTTCATGAGTTCACTTCATTCCATCCTCGCCTCTCAGAGTTATAATGTATTTCAACCATCATTTTTCCGTTCTGACCTCACACATTAGGGGGCATTTGTTATAGCAGAATTTGTCACACCTATGCATTTGTGACTTGGCCTTACCCTTTTCCTATCTTGCTAAGTAAAATCCCAAACTTTCCTCATCACGTCATCTAAAAAACTTGACATTTATCGATATCCGCGTGTTTCCTTTATGCAACACACAAACATTCGCGCCTTGCAAGCTTGTAGCTTGCGAATGCCCTCAAAAATCACGAAAAATAAAATAATTCCACAATTTCAGGAGGGTTTTTTCTGTTGGGATCATTTCCCAACATTCTTGATACCGTACTAAACGAATTTCAAACTCCTCGACCTCTTTGGGATGGTATAAAAGCACCATTGAGGGAATATACGAGGACAAGTTTGATGGGGAAAGATTATGTTGTTGAGATTTAGCAAGCTTCCCTAATCCCTTCATTCTTTGAGTAGCATCCCCTAACCTGGAAACTTATTTTCCAGTGTTCCTTCCTCTCCTATATATCCATAAGGTGTATTCCTATCCTTGTTGGTTTATCTGAGGAAAAGCCTCGCCACTGAGTTGATGCTCGAAGGACTTGTGGAGGAATCCGGGCAGTTGGCTTTGAAGTAGTGTCGGAAGTTGAACCTGGTTGTAATCAACTTTTACATACTGTTAACAATAAAAGAGTTCTCTTTCCCTCCTATCTTGTGTTCATTACAATGTTAAATATTGTTGTTGTTCATATATGCTTTGATTTATACACTTGATATATGCTACTTGAACCTATAACTACCTTATTGCAACATTATCTTGGTTTCCTATTGCAGGTTGGTTCCGACAAAGACCAAGAGCGCTTCAAGAAGCAGGGGCGAGATCAACATCAAACGAAGGGTTTATGGTGCAAGTCTTCTCTTTTCTCTTTCCCTTCTCTCTCCTAGTAAAAAGTAATTCTTTCTTGTTTGCATGCTTGCTTGTGAGGGTGGATTTTAGTCTTCTTAATTCAGTCTTGCTATGTTGTGAATTGACCTAAGGTCACTGGCGAAAAATTCCTTAATCAACTTGGATCCAGGAAGCCCCCTAGTAAATGTCCAAATCAACAAAACCTTGATCCAGAATACTCTCATAGACTTAGGGGCTACCATCAATGTTATGACCAAAGATACTATGTTAAAACTCAACCTTCAAGGATCTTTGAGAGATACTCCCACGGTCCTTCAGCTTGCAAACAATTTCACACTTAAACCTACTGAATTCTTAGTCCTTCAAACCAAGTCTCAATTCAATGGATACCCTCTTATTTTGGGAAGGCCTTGGCTGGCCACAACATATGCATATATTGGGTGTAGGGTAGGCAACATGATTATAACTGATGGTCTATCCCAAAATAAAATTGTTCTTTATCCTCCTGCTCAACCTTTGATAACATAAAACCTTCCAATGTGGGTTGAAGAAGAAGAATATTTGACACAAACCATTGCCTACCCCATCTATACAATCAACACAACTTTGGCAGATAACATAGTTGATGAAGATACTTTCCTCGATTTTTTTTTGCAAAATCAATATCTAATTGATGGGAAAATTGAAGGGATAAATGATGAGAATACATTTGAAACTTCCACTGAGAATAACACAGAATTATGGACTGATTTGTTCATTGTTGATACACAAGATCTTTCTGTCAAAACCATGGAAATCAACCCTGCAAAAACACTCAAAATCAACAATAAACTTACTAGTCAACAAGAAAAAAATTTACTTGATGTGCTGAAAAGAAATATTGAAGCTTTTGCATGAGATTATAAGGACATGAAAGGCATCCATCCTTTTATTTGTACTCGCCATATTTATATAAAGGAGGACTACAAAATAGTTAGGCAACCCGGAAGAATGATGAACCCTGCAATGAAAGACATAGATAAGCAAGAACTTCAAAAGTTGTTAGATGTTGGATTCATATATCCAATATCAGATAATGAATGGGTCTCTCCTCTAGATATTATCCCAAAGAATAATGGGAAATGGAGGATATGTGTGGATTACTGAGAGTTGAACAAGGCTACAAGAAAAGACCATTTCCCCTTGCCTTTTATTGACAAATTCTTGGATGTCTTAGATGGGAAGGAATACTTTTCATTCATGGATGGATTTAGTGGATTCAACCAAATTCATATCAGTCCTGAAGATCAGGACCAAACCATATTTACTCGTCCCCTAGGTATATTTTCTTATAGAGTCTTACCTTTTGGATTATGTAATGCCCCCACCACTTTCCAAAGATCAATACTCAACACCTTTTCAGAACTCATCAATGATAAAGTTGAGATCTACATGGATGGCTTTATCCCTTATGGGAATTCTTTTGACGAAGCCTTAAACAATCTATAAAGGTTCTCTAGAGCGGTAGAGAAATGAACCTATCCCTTGGCAATGACAAATTTAATATGCTAATGAATGAAGGGATTGTGTTGGGACACCATCTATCCTCTAGGGGGATTGAAGTAGACAAAAACAAAATCAAAATCATCACCCTACTTCCTACACCTATAAAACCAAAAGATATCAGAAGGTTCATCAAGGATTTCAGTAAGATAGTTTCTCCTCTTTTTATCTTGTTGTCCAAAGATGTAGATTATTGTTGGACTCTAAATTGTCAACAAGCATTTGAAACCATAAAAGAAAAACTATCAATTGCTCATGTATTACAAGGTCCCAATTGGGCTTTCCAATTTCACATTCACACTGATGCATTAGATAAGTCTGTAGGAGTAGTCTTAGGACAAGATGAAGATAACGAACCTTATGCGATTTATTTCATAAGTAGAAATTTGGTTGTTGTAGAGCTCAACTACACTGTTATAGAAAAGGAATTTTTAGCAATAGTTCATGCTCTCAATAAATCTAGACATTATGCTACAGGGTATAAAGTTTTTGTACATACAAATCATGCTTCCATTAGATACTTAATGAATAAACCTAACATCAATGGTAGGATGATTAGATGATTTTTGTTATTTCAACAATTTGATATAACTATTCTTGACAAGCATGGCAAGCAAAATGTAGTTGTAGATTTTTTGTCCAGGTTAACTATTACCATTGAAGAAGACATGATTGATGATCGATTTCTAGATGAGCACCTCTTCGCCATGTTACCC
>JASDQU010102463.1:35305-45512 GCA_032191745.1 Picea mariana
AGGCATTCAAGAAGCATGAGTAGGCGCCATCATTATCCAAGGCGGTCCACTAGAAGAACTCATGCAAGCACAGGGCCAGGGAGCATCTCAAGTGTGTCTCATGTTTGGAAGCAAAGAAGAAGGCCTGAGGTAGACATATTGCAAGGTGAACTCAGTAAAATCAAGCCACCTACTTTGAATGGTGAGCATAAGAAAGGAGAAGAGGCAGAGGCTTGGTTGTTGGAAATGAAGAAATATTTCCAGCTGCATGATTACCCATCTCGGGTAGAAGCTAGAATTACCACCCACCACATGCAAGGAAAGGCAACCATGTGGTGGGATTAGCTTAAGCAAGCCAAGAACCTCGATGAGAAGAGGATCTCATGGAGGCAGTTCAAAGGATATTTCCAAGAGAAATATTTGTCTGAGCATTACTATGAGAGAAAGAGGAAAGAGTTCTTTGAACTCAAGTTGGTAGCCATGTCAATGGAAGAATATGACAAGCGGTTCTTTGAATTGTTGAAGTATGTTAACTTTATCAAGGATGAGAAGGTTAAAATCCAAAGGTTTCTAAGTGGGTTACCCTCCTTCTATAGTGACAAGATTCAATGTGATAACCCCAAGACCTTGGAGGAAACCATAAGGAGAGCAAGGCACCTTTGTGAGCAAACCAAAGGAAGGCCAATGTTCCAAAAGGCTTGGAATGACACGATGAAAGGGAAAAAGGATCAAAGGCAGAAAGGTTTTAAACCACCCTTTTTCATAAATAACTCCCAAGCAAATCAGCAAGGCCAGATAGCCCAAATTGATAAAAAAAAAATGTAGATTCATTTGGGAAAAGGCTAGGGAAACAACTTGTTCAATGTTGGGGATTTGAGGGGAATCACTTATATAGGGATTTTCCTCACAAAGGAGAAAGAATGAGGATTATCCACAACATTCAAGAGGATGAAACAATGGAAGACATGGGAGGAAGCATGCCAAGGATTTATGTAGCCTTGGACAACAAGCAGGCAGAAAATCAATCCCCCATGATCGAAGTGGAAGGTAAGATTGATAATTAGCCCATAGCAATTTTAATTGATTCCAGAGCTAGCCATAGTTACATAAATGATAACATTGTTGAAAGATTTCACTTGCAAAGAAGTAAGCATAAGAAATATTGGTTAGTTGAGTTAGCCATGAGGGCTAAGAGAAAGATCAATGAGTTGGTTAAAGATTGTCAAATAGAAATGAATGAACTCAACACGAAGGTAGATGTAAACACCATACCATTGGGTTCATATGACTTTCTAATTGGCATGGATTGTTTGGAAAAACATCAGGTTGTCCTGGAATTTTACAACAAAACAATCACATGTCTTGACTAGGAAGGGCAACAAGGAAAGATTCAAGGCATTCCAAGAGTTGTAGTGGTTAGAGAGATTTCAACTATGTAGTTGAAGAAGAGCTTCAAGAAGTGATGTCAGATGTTTGCAACCCATATGGAGGACACAACCAAAGATAGAGTGGCAAGCATTGTAGACCATCCGGTCTTGAGGGATTTTGAAGATGTTTTTAGAGAAATTACAGGATTTCCACCCAAGAGAGACATTGATTTCTCTATTGATTTAGTGCCAGGAGCTACCCCAGTGTCTAAGACACCTTACAGAATGGGCACACTAGAATTAAAAGAGTTACAGATGCAGCTTGAAGAACTTTCGAAGAAGGGATATATACGCCCAAGTGTGTCACCTTGGGGAGCTCCAGTTCTTTTTGTAAAGAATAAGGATGGAACCTTAAGGATGTGTATTGATTTCAGGCAACTTAGTAAGGTTACCATAAGGAATAAGTATATTTTGCCAAGAATTGATGATTTGTTTGATCAGTTGAAAGGTGCAAGAATATTTTCAAAGATTGACTTGAGATCAAGCTATCATCAAGTAAGGATAAAGGAAGAAGACATCAACAAGACAACATTCAGAACAAGATTTGGGCATCATGAATTCACGGTAGTGCCATTTGGGCTATCGAATGCCCCAACAATTTTTATGTGTCTAATCAATGGAGTGTTTAGGGAATACCTGAACAAATTTGTGATTTTGTTCATAGATGATATCCTTGTCTACTTTAAATCATAAGAGGAACATGAGCAACATTTAAGAATGGTGTTGTAGGTTTTAAGATAACATAGATTGTATGCTAAGCTAAGTAAGTGCATTTTTTATAAAAAGAAGATTCACTACTTGGGGCATATAATATGAGCAGCAGGGATAGAAGTTGATCCTGAGAAGATAGAGGCCATTAGAGGATGGCTAGCGCCAAAGAACGTGACAGAGGTCAGATCATTCATGACTCTTGCCAATTATTACCGAAGATTCATAAAAGGATTTTCAAAGATTGTGAGTCCAATCGCTTCTTTGCAAAAGAAGGGAGTGAAATTTGAATGGACCTCCAAGTGTGAAGAGAGTTTTCAATAATTGAAGGGAATATTGACAAGTGCACCAATCTTGAAGATTGCATATCCAAATGAAGATTTTGTTGTGTGCACAGATGCATGCAAGGAAGGACTCGGTGGAGTTCTCAGTCAAAGGGACCATGTGGTATGCTACGAGTCTAGAAAATTAAAAGAGAATAAGAGGAATTACTCTACACATGACTTGGAGTTAGCAACGATTGTACATGCATTGAAAATGTGGAGGCATTACCTTATGGGTAAGAAATTTGAGCTAAGGACAAACCACTGTGGTCTTAAGTATTTGTTTGGACAACCAACACTAAATGCTAGGAAAATTGGATGGCTGGAATTTCTGAGTGAATATGACTTTGAAATTAAGCATATAAAGGGCAAGAAAAATCAAGTGGTTGATGCACTTAGCAGGAGAGCTCATGAACTACATATTGCAGTCATTAGCGCGTCCATGACATATATAAAAGATAGAATTGTTGCAACAACAAATTTAGATCAAAATTATTTAAAAATAAAAGAGACATTACAACAAGGTAACTTTCAGCAAAAATTTAATTATTATGAGCTGAAAGCGGATGGGATTTTCATGTACAAAGGTAAGGTGTATGTGCCGAATTTTGGGGAGCTGAAAAATGCAGTGCTAAAGGAGATGCACATTGTGCCATATGCAGGGCACCGAGGATATCGGAAGACAATTACAACAATGAGAAGCCAATATTTTTGGCCAGGAGTGAAGAAACACGTGGCTAATTACATAGCTAAATGTATAGAATGCCAAAAGGTAAAGAAAAAACATAGACACCCAGCAGGTTTGCTACAGTCATTGCCCATTCCAGAATCGAAGTGAGAAGTAGTTATAGTTGATTTTATTACTAAGTTGTCCATAACAGTGAAGCAACGTGACTCCATCATGGTGGTGGTGGATAAATTGACTAAAGTAGTGTATTTTATTCCAGTAAAGACTACACACAAGGCAACAAATATTGCATAAATTTATATGAAAGAAGTTGCTAGGCTACATGGGGTGCCTAAGGCAATAGTTTTAGACAAAGATCCAAAGTTTACTTCCAATTTTTGGAAGGGTTTGTTCAAGGGATTTGGAACAAATTTAAATCTTAGTACAACATATCATCTAGAGTCAGATGGGAAAATAGAAAGGACTAACGAGATAATTGAGGACAAGCTTAGAATGTACGTGATGGATCGACCATCAAAGTGGGAAGATTATATCCATTTAGTTGAATTTGTCTATAATAATGGGCATTAGTCCTCATTGAAAATTAATCAATTTGAAGCATTGTATGGCAGAAAATGCAACACACCAGTGAGTTGGGATAATCCATCAGACATAGTAGTTGTTGGGCCAGAATTGTTAAAGGAAATGGAAGATCAGGTGGCAAAGATAAAGCAAAATTCGAAGGCTACCCAGGATAGGTAGAAATGTTATGCAGACAGGAACAAAGTTTTCAGATATTTTAAAGTGGGAGAACATGTGTTCTTAAAACTAAAGGCAGAGAGAAGTTCGATAAGATTAGGAAGCTGCTCGAAGTTGGCAGCAAGATATTGTGGGCCTTTTGAAATATTAAAAAAGATAGGGCCAATTGCATACATGTTAGATTTTCCTACATCTATAAGAGTGCATAATGAAACAAAGCCATAGGGCTAGTAAAGATTCAATGGACCTGCTACGGTCCTGAAGATGCTACATGGGAACATGAAGAAAACATTCAGGCAAAATACCCACAAATTTTTGACAATTTAGAAGAAAACATAATGCAAGACTCCATTTTGAGCAGCTAAAATTATGAAACATCATCTCAAAGTATTGGCCAACTGCGTTGGGGACCTTGATAAACAAATGACTCATTATTTGGGTTAGCCTTGATAAATGCATGGCACATCCCCTAAGTTAACTCTGATAAACGAATGGTGCATTCCTTGGGTTGACGAGTTGAAAGGAACATGAGATTATGGTTGGAGTTGATGTTGGAGTTGTAAAATTGCATAATTTTATTTTCTAAGTATTGTGATGTAAATTTGTACACACACACACACACACACATATATAGGCACGGAGTACACCGAGGATAACGCACAATTGTAGGGGAGGGGGAATGTAACATCCCCATTATTTTTTATTTATTTATTTTTTATTATTATTATTATTATTTTATGTCTGGCGGAATCAACAACTAGTTGGGCACGTGCTCGCCTTACACGTGGGCGTGTTATCCAACTGCTACCACTATAACCTCCAGGTGTGCCCACGATGCCCCTTACGCGAAACACATTGTAAGTCGGGGGGAGTTGAACTCGAAACCTCATGGAACTTCATTTTCATGGCACTTGCCAATTGAGCTGCCCCCCCGGGGGCTATGTAACATCCCCATTATAATCCCTAGTTTAATTAATGATTATGTAGATATAATGTGTGGCTACGACCAAAGCGATGTAATATGCGAGTTGTATTTCTTTGTTTTATTAATAAAATGTAATGTCAGTTGCTAAGGGGACATGGACAAGAGATGGGGGCTGAATTAATCCACAAGAGAGGGGAGTATCTAGGATAATGGCCAAGAGGGATACAAGGGGGAAAATACCCATGTACATTGATTTAACCCATATTCCTAAATTTGCTATTTGTATATGAACCTTCCCATTTATGATTGAGTGTTCTCCAAGACAATCATTGAATACATGTAAGAGGGTGGGTGTGAATACTCACATCCCAAAGTTATTGGGCACATGGGGGTTGAGTACGATCAGCTCGAGGAAGAGTGTGAGTCAATAAAGGCAAGCAAAAGAGAGGAAATTTGTATGGGTGGGAACAACAATCTATTGGTTAGGAATTTTGTGTAGGAGAGCCAAGGAGAGAGGAAGAAACTGAGCTTGAAGTTGATGTTGCCATGGAGGGTGAATTCTAGAGCAAGATGGAGTGTAATTGGAGCGATTTGGAGCTGGAAAATTGAAGAGTCGGGTTTTCAAGCTTGAAGAGTGAACTCTTGTGTGAGTTGCACTAAAACATCAAATGGTTGTTGTTGGTTTGTTGATATTTTTTCCTAGCATCAATTTCCCTTGAGTTCCCAGTTGAGAGATTCCATCTGCTTGTGCCAGAGAGACCCTGATAAATGAATGGGATGCCCAAGGGACTGACATCAATGAAGGGGTACATTCGTTGGGTTGGACAGGTCAAGAGGAAGAGAGCTGGTGGAAAATCGGGATAGTTGTAGGAGAATATTGGTTGGGTTGAGAGTGTTATGATTTGTGGGTGGACTTTGAGAGACCACCCTTTTTTGTGGATTTCTAGCCTCAGCTCGTGGGTGACTAGTTGTTGAGATTTGCAACAGTCAGTCTATGGTTGGGTGGAACGTCCAGTTTGGTTGAGAGTGTTATGAGTTGTGAGTGGACTGTGAGAGTCTGCCCTATTTTGTGAATTGCTAGCCTCAACTCAGGGGTGACTGACTATTGATATTTTGAACAGTCGGTCTATGGTTGGGTGGAACATCCATCCCAAGCAACTGGTTGCACAACTGTTGTGAAAACATAAGTGTTTTATCTTGTTGTTGTGTTAAATTAGGTGTTTAATTGTTGTGCATGAACTCTGTGTATTTGGAAGTGATTTATATGATCTAATGACTTGTTAGCTGCATTTCATGTTAATTAATAACATGTTGTAGATGCTTCTATTTTATGGTTGTAGATAGTGGCTAAATCGGTTTTAATTCGTAGTTGTAAGCTATAGACATTCAACTAACTGTAAATGAATTAATTTAATTGGCCGTAAATTTCCTTTTTGAGAGTATTTTGCACCGTAATGTCCCTCGGATGGGCTGGGGGACGTTACATTTGTCACATTTTCCACCATAATATGACTTAATACTTGTTTTTTACCATATTTAATAGTAATTCATGGATATTTTTGCATGTTGCTTACTAAATGTGTTGTGAGGTAGATTTTTGTGTATATTATGACTTTTTGCTCTAATGTTTATGCCAAGAGATGTGTATAGCTCCAAGAAAGTTGAACCGCGTGAGTCAAGGGTGCCAACCTCCTAAGGATAAGGGATTTTTTCTCGCTCGAAGCACTGTCAGCCAAGGATCAAGGGACATTGATCCCACCTACCTCTAGAGCACTCCTTGTTCATTAATGCTCACTCCTAATCAACAACAGTCCAAGATAATCGGTGTAATTGGTTGACATCCCTCATTTACCCACTTCTCTCCTCGATCCAAGCAATGGAGGTCGAACTCTCAAGCCTATATATAGACCTCTAGTCTAGGAGAGAAGGGGAATGATTTTTGGAGAGTATTGTATTGAGATTTTTGTTCTAAAGACTTTTGTTGAAGACCCAGAGCCTTTTTGCTCTTGATGTGTTTCCGATGTTAATGAAATGAAGATGGTTTTGATTTCAGCTTATTAAGTTTTCTCAAGGTTCCTTGTGTTACTTGGGTAGGGCCCACTCAAGAGGGCTCAAGGACCCTTTGTAATTTATGTAGTTTTCATGCATGTTAATTAGTGATTAGATATCATTTTATTCTATTTTGAAGTTTAATATAGTTTTGCATGATTAATTCTAGTTTCTGTCGAGATTATCATTGACTAGTTGGTTACAACAAACATCCTGTAGAAGCGTTCAATAGCCTTTTGGAGCACTCTTAGGTGCCTCCAAAGGCCAAGAACCTTAGATCCACTTCATTTATTTATAGTCTATCTTTCTTTATGCTTCTAAAGATTTACACTATCTTTCTAGGCTTCATTTTGCTCCCTGTAGAAATGGTACAATCCCTGTAGAAATCTCTTATAGGACTGTTTTAGCTTTAGATTTTTTTTTATCTTAATGTTATTTTCATGAACACATCAATAAACAATAAGAAGACATATGGTTTTCTATTGATAAAAGGGTTAGACAAATTAGTTTTTTTCTATTCACACATTAGTTTAGGTTTTCTTTAATTACCATTTTCTGTCATAACCTAGATTGGATTCATCTTCTGCTTTCAATTTTCTCTTTATGATTCAACATTCCTTACTGCCATTGGACTGATTTTCCTTTTTGCAATCTAGATTAACTGTACTTTCAGATTGGTTTATTTTTCCTTCAAGCAATAGTTTATAATTTCTTTCTATCAACTCAATTTATGCACCAATTCATGCATTTCTTTGTCTAGTCTCAGACCTTTACAATCGACAAGTGCATATTACATATACATTGCATAGCAACTGTTAAGTTTGTACGAACCCTGGGTTGACAAAGTAAAGTAAGAAGCCAATGATACTTGAGTTCCCTAAGCTTGTGAAGAAGAGATATTTGAGTTCCCCATTCGGGAATCCAATGGAGAAGCCAAGATGAAAAATATTAGTCCTTCTGCATTACCTCATTTTCATGGACTTGTTTATGGATATCCTAGCACTTTCTTGTTTGAGTTTGCAATCATATGTAGGACATATGATTATACTATTGATGAAGGAAGCTCAAAATTTTTTCTTTTACCTTGAAGGATTCAACTCTAAGATGGTTTATGAGCCTGAAGGGGAATAGTATCACAACTTGGGATCAAATGAAAAATACCTTCAGTGAGAGATACATAGACTACTATAGAACAAGGGACACAAGAGATGAGATTTTCAGAATGACACAATGACCAAATGAATCTCTAGAAAACTTTGAAGAGATATTTCAGCTAAGATACATAAGAGCTCAAAACTATACTCTGGACGAAGACTCACTCAAAATTGTCTTACTCGGAGGGGTAAGAGTAGATTTGATGGAAGCATTGAATCTCCTATCCAATGGAGGTATCTACCAGTTGGACTATGCTTATATCAAAAGAATATTCAAGAACCATTCAAGGTCCCCAAGGAAGAGAGGTAGATGCAGTAGAGGTTTGGTACCTCAATCTTCTAACCCTACGACTCATATAAAGAATGAATTAGGAGGCTTAATAGAAGATATGAAAACTGACATTTTGCATTCTTTAGCCATGCAAATGGATACCTAGCGGATAAAAAAGAAACAGGAGGAAGCATTGAAGGCATTGAATATCTATTGTCCTAAATGCACTAAAAAACATCATAGAAATGCTTGCCCTTTAGATCTTATATATGTTTCTGGTATTTGTGAAGAGAATCATCCAACTAACAAATGTCCTTTTTTGCTAGGACTGAACGCTACATTTAGAGGAGCAGAGAAGAATGTGGAATCACTATACTTCATCAATCAAAGGAGGCCTGGAGCACCAAGATCCTTCCAGACAGGTTTGAACTTCAATCCTACACAAAAATTGGGTGCATATAATACTCAAATGTCTCCTCAACCATGATATAATTCCAATCCATCTATTTGAAAAAACACAAATCCTTGGAAATATCAGAGACCACCAATTCCTCCTCTTTATCAATCCTTCCCTAACATGCCACAAAATCAAAACCCTTAGTGGAGTCAGCCTCCATAAGGATGGAGGCTGCAAAATTTTCAAAACTTGCATCAATGCCCCCCCCCACACCTCCTCAAAACAACAACACTACTCAAAATAGTGTTCCTCCTAAGCAACCTCAACTACCTGCTCAACCTGCTCCAAATCCAAATAACAAACAAGTTCAACATACATACAACAGTGAAACAACTTATCAGACTTATTCCTTATAAGTATAAGAGATCAATCTTAAATCAGGAAAAGTCTCACAATAACAACCAAAGCTCAGAAAAAATGTAGAATATGAGAAAGAAGATATTACCTCACCTCAACCACAAACTCCTCCTTACCCTGGAAGATTAAATGAAAAGAAAACTTATACATTTGAAGAGAAGGAACTTTTAGGGTAACTTAAGAGTCTGTGTACAAAAATACCTCTCTTACGGGCCCTCAAGGATGTACTTATTTTCAATAGATTTATCAAAGAATATTGCATCAGAAGGCCAGGGAGGAAAATAAAATATTCCCCCGCCATAAATGTCATAGGACAACTAGCTGACCTTATACTTGGGAAGTTAATTATACCTAAATACTTATGTTATAGCACAAATTGCCACACCTATGCATTTGTGACTTGGCCTTACCCTTTTCCCAGCTTGTTAAGTAAAATCCCATACTTTCCTCATCAAGTCATCTAAAAAACTTGACATTTGTCGATATCTGTGGGTTTCCTTTATTCAACACATGGACATATGCGCCTTGCAAACTTGTATCCCTTGCATGCCCTCAAAAATTATGAAAGTTAAAATAATTCCATAATTCTGAGCGAGTTTTTTGGTTGGGCTCGTTTCCCAACATCCCTTAGCCCGTGCTAAACGGATTTCAACCTCCCCAACCTCTTTGGGATGGTATAAAAGCACCATTGAGGGAAAAGATGGGGACAAGTCTGATGGGGCAATATTATGTTGTTGAGAATTAGCAAGCTTCCCTAATCCCTTCATTCTCTGAGTAACATCTCCTGACCTGGAAACTCCTTTTCCAGTGGTCCTTCCTCTCTTATATATCCATAAGGGGTGTTCCTATCCTTGTTGGGTTATCCGAGGAAGAGCCTCGTTGTTGAGTTGATGCTCGAAGAACTTGTGAAGGAACCCAGGTAGTTGGTTCTGAAGTAGTGTTGGAAGTTGAACTAGGTTGTAACCAACTTTCACATATTGTTAACAATAGAAGAGTTATCTTTCCCTCCTATCTTGTGTTCATTGCAATGTTATATGTTATTGTTTTTTATATATGCTTTGATTTATACACTTGATATATGCTACTTAAACCTATAACTACCTTGTTGCAACACTATCTTGGTTTCCTATT
>JASDQU010102463.1:54651-66688 GCA_032191745.1 Picea mariana
GTTTCCCAACATCCCTTAGCCCGTGCTAAACGGATTTCAACCTCCCCAACCTCTTTGGGATGGTATAAAAGCACCATTGAGGGAAAAGATGGGGACAAGTCTGATGGGGCAATATTATGTTGTTGAGAATTAGCAAGCTTCCCTAATCCCTTCATTCTCTGAGTAACATCTCCTGACCTGGAAACTCCTTTTCCAGTGGTCCTTCCTCTCTTATATATCCATAAGGGGTGTTCCTATCCTTGTTGGGTTATCCGAGGAAGAGCCTCGTTGTTGAGTTGATGCTCGAAGAACTTGTGAAGGAACCCAGGTAGTTGGTTCTGAAGTAGTGTTGGAAGTTGAACTAGGTTGTAACCAACTTTCACATATTGTTAACAATAGAAGAGTTATCTTTCCCTCCTATCTTGTGTTCATTGCAATGTTATATGTTATTGTTTTTTATATATGCTTTGATTTATACACTTGATATATGCTACTTAAACCTATAACTACCTTGTTGCAACACTATCTTGGTTTCCTATTGTAGGCTAGTTTCGGCAGAGACCGGGAGGGCTTCAAGAAGCAGGAGCGGGATCAACATCAAATGAAGGGTTTAAGGTGCAAGTCTTCTTCTTTCTCTTTACCTTCTCTCTCTTAGTAAAAAGTAGTTATTTCTTGTTTGCATGCTTGTTTGTGAGGGTAGATTTCAGTCTTCTTAATTCGGTCTTGCTCTGATATGACTTGACCCAAGGTCACGGGGGAAAAATCCCTTAGTCAGAATTGGCAACTATACTAGGGGGTCTCCTAGTTTGGGTCGGTTGTAAGGTATCTTGTGTGTCCTTTTTTTTTATGTGAGTTTTCCTATTTTTCAAGCTTTGTTACAAAGCTTTTATTATCTGGAAACTTTTCCATAAGTTTATGGGAGTCTCCTCTCTGGGAGATTTAGAGGATTCTCCAGGTCATCCTAGACTTCTTGAGTTTGTGATTTATTTGTATCACTGTGTTAAATCTTTGAAAACTTCTAAGTCACAGAAAAGATCTTGCTCTTGGTTTCACAGTGTTCTTGGCTTACTTTTAGCATCTTTTGCATATTCTACAGTTTCTTTTAGCATCTTTTGTTAGTGTTAGAGATAATTCTAGATTAAAACTGTGTGTGAAGTATAGAAACGTCCAATGTTTCGAGGGGACACTCCACCCATCATTAGGGACATAGAAAGTTGATAGGTTGTAAAAGAGTGTTGAGGTAGGAATCATCGTTGCCTAAAATGATCGTTGGAAATAGGTGAGTCAGAGTCAGGATAACATTTCAAAAAGGCGAGGTCAACAACTCTTTTAGCGATTTTTATTTTGAGCTTTTTGAACGTCCTGGCCTCCTTTGGGTAGTGCTCTCCATAGAGGTTAACAATATGAGTATGCAGGTTTTCACAATCAGTTATAATGTTAGAGAGAATTCTGGATTAAAACTATGTGTGAAGTTTTGAAACGTCCAATGTTTTGAGTGGACAGTCCACCCATCATTCAGGGACATAGAAAAATGATAGGTTGTAAAAGAGTGTTGAGGTAGGAATTACCATTGCCTAAAATGACCATTGGAAATAGTTGAGTTGGAGTCACGACAACATTTCAAAAAGGTTAGATCAACAACTCTTTTAGCCATTTTTATTCTAAGCTTTTCGAACATCCTAGCCTCCTTTAGGCAATCCTCTCCATAGAGGTTAACAGTCTGAGTATGCAAGTTTTCACAGTTAGTCATAATGTTAGAGAGAATTCTAGATTAAAGCTCACTTATTTCTACCGGTCATTTTAGGCAACGGTAATTCCTACCTCAATACTCTTTTACAACTTATCAACTTTATATGCCCCTGATGATGGGTTGAGTGTCCACTCAAAACATTGGACGTTTCAAAACTTCACACACATTTTTAATCCAAAATTCTCTCTGACATTATGATTGATTGTGAAAACCTGCATACTCAGATTGTTAACCTCTATGGAGAGGACTACCTAAAGGAGGCCAGGACATTTGAAAAGCTCAAAATAAAAATGGCTAAAAGAGTTGTTGACCTCACCTTTTTGAAATGTTGTCGTGACTTTCACTCACCTATTTCTAATGGTCATTTTAGGCAATGGTAATTCCTACCTCAACACTCTTTTACAACCTATCAGCTTTATATGTCCTTGATGATGGGTGGAGTGTCCACTCGAAACGTTGGATGTTTCAAAACTTCACACACAGTTTTAATCCATAATTCTCTCTAACATTATGACTGACTGTGAAAACCTGCATACTCATATCTTTTGTTAGTTTTGCTTTGATAGAAAGAAAACAAAAAGAAACCCAATGTTTCTACTAGTTAGGTCTCTTTATTTCTTTGCATTGTTTTGCATTGTTATTTGAAAAAGAAAAATGTATTAGCATAGGTTTATATTTTCTTCTCATCTAGAAAGCATTTCAAAAGAAAACTAAGAAAGAAAATCCTTTTGTTTGTCTCTTGTGAATTTTGCATTAGAAAAGAAAAAATTGCATTTTAGGGTTTGAAGGATTGTTCATGCATTTTATTTCTTGAAACTCTTTTTCAGTGAGGAATTATTGTAAAGTTTTCTTTGTCAATGTTCGTATAAGTTTCGTTTATGTAAGAGTCTCAAACAATGTCAGTTTCACTCCATACCCTTTGATTAAGAAGAACCACCAAAACAAACACTAAACTTAAAATACAATAGACTTTGTTTACAGGGTTCACAAACAAGTTTAGGGTTACGACCTTGGATTAGGATTGGAGAGATAAATCTCCAAGGCCATTGAACAAACATGGGAGTCTGAGCTAGGGAGAGTCTCAAATATAACTATCTTATACGTATAGTCGGGAGCCTCCTATAACACAGGAGCTAAACACGAGGTCGCGTGAAGGAGAGCCGAGGAGATTGTCCGTCCGAAGCTTGACTAAGTGTAATGGAGAGATCGTATATTGGTGGTTTTGCTAGTGCCTTTACCTTCATGAGAGGCAACACTTTCGAAGCTTCAGACTTTGTTACCCTACCCATATGTTCGATCCCGACTGTTGACTATACCCCCCGGACATTAACTACGAGTTGGTAACCTTAGTGGCTTTTCCTAAGGATCTGAGAAGTGACTGCAGGGGCTTGCTGTGGTACCTGGGGTAGATTTTGAATCACACTTTTTAGTGTTGTTGGAGGGTGCCCCATGAAGCATGAGTACTTGCATCGGATAAGGATGGTTAGTGGAGGTCAGGATAATTGTTTCTCACTCCTTCGTTCGTTGGTCCACGAGACTTAATCAGCCTGTGCCTTCGTTCAGAAGGTCCCTTTCCACTTTTTCATTGCTTTAGACTCAATACCTCATCCACCTAGGATAAAGATTTGGAAAAGTTGTTTTCTTGCAATGTTTCTCTCGGGGATTTTTCTTGGTGTGTGTTTCTTTGTGTAGTTGGCCTTAGGTTGTTTCAGTATCACTGCTTTTGGATCATTGGTTCAGGGTGATTGACCAACCACTTTGTTGGTCAGGAAGGACCCTTCGTATTTCTCTTGAAAGGGTGGAGCCGCCTTTAGAAGGCGTGGGTTTTTGTACCACTGGTTCGTCAGAATTAGTGCATGAGACTTTTATGGACATGAACAATCCTACAAGGGACGAACCTGTGCATAAGAACGATATAGCCAAAGTTCTTGAGGATACCAACCAAGGGACCCCTGTGCAAGGGGATTCTTGTGCTTTTCCTTTCTTTGGAAACGTTGGTGCCCTCTTGATGGCCACTTTGAACATTCATGGGTTGAATCTAGGACTACTAGTTTGGTTGTGGACCACTCCAAATGTCCCAAATACTCTCAATGCTTCTCAGATAACCACCTTATGCCAGGGGCATCGTACAAATTTTGATCCTTCACCTTCTGCATCCAGAAATTTTCATTCTCCTCCTCCTCCCTCTTCTAGTGAAAGTACTGCTACTAGTAACCATAAGTCTAAAAGGAATAAGAAGAGGAAGAGCAAGAAAAAGAAGTCACCAACATCTACTAGTCATGTTGGAGACTTGTCACTAGCCTTTGCAAGTCATGTTGGGGGCAAGCGACCAACGTCTGCTAGTCATGCTAGAACCACAATCCCAATCATTGTAAGTCATATTGGCAACAAGTCACCAACCTTTGCTATTCATGTTGGAGATAGGTCATCAACCTTTGCAAGTCACGTTGAAGACCATCACCCAACCTCTATAAGTCATGTTGGGGGAAACAGCCTAGTCCCTGCAAGTCGTACTAGAGTTCAACAACCAACCTATGCTAGTCATGCTAGAAGCGCAAAACCAACCTCTGTTAGTCATGTTGGAGATTTGTCAACAACCTCTGCGAGTCATGTTGAAGACAAGCAACCAACCACTGCAAGTCATGTTAGTGGCACACAACCAACCTATGCGAGTCATGCTGGGAGAAAAATTCACATCACTGCTAGTCATACTAGCATCGAGTCATCAACCTTTACGTATCATGTTAGAGTCTTGTCACCAACCTTTGTTGGTAATGTTGCGGACGTGCAACCAGCCTCTGCTAGTCATTCTGGGGGCAACCCACCAACCACTGCAAGTCATGCTGGGGGCACTAATATGATTGAGAAGCCTAGACATATAGGACGTAAGCCCAATTTCCCTTGTAATCTTTGCAAAGGAGATCACCTTACTCATTTATGCCCTAGAGTTGTCATGGTACGAGAAGTTTGGTCCTTTTCTAAAGGCCCTTCTAGTTCTGAGTCATCTTCGGTTTCCCAACAGTCTATTCAATCTTCGGTTGATGAAGTGGTCATGCCAATGCAATATTTGGTCGACACCATTCTTGTTTTTGGGGGTGATGTGTTTCTCGACCATGTTGTCTCGCATCCTATTCAACTAGTGGTTGAGGAAGTGGTCACGCTGATGCAATCTTTGACTAATCCCATTCTTCTCTTGGAGAGTGACAAGTCTAAGGAAGTGCTCTCACCGATGCAATATTCGGTCGATCCCACTCTTATCTTGGAGAGTGATAAGTCTACGGAATTGGTCTTGCCGATGCAATCTTATGATGATCCCACTCCTCTTTCCAGGAGTGATGTGTCTTTTGGCCGTGCCCTTGGCATTTCCAGTTCAGTACCCTCTAAACAAGGAGGCTTTCCACTCTCTTCGAGTACACTCCCTCCAAGTCCTAGGACGATTTCCTTTGATTGGAATGATCTGGTAGAGCCTTGCCTTCCTTCTTCTACACCCTTCCAGAAAATGGGTGGAGTTAATAAATTAGGAATTTGTTGAACTATTGTAGATGAAGGATCCTTTGCAAGTCTTTTATCATCCTCGGCTTGGCAAGCTTTGGGTTTTCCTAAGCTTGTGTTAACTACCAGTGAGTTGTTGGATTTTAATAGAAGACCTAGTGAATATTTTGTGATTCTTCCTCAGTTTCCTATCACATTGGGTGGGAAGAGTGTTTTAGTTGATATCTTAGTGGTGCCAGGCCCTTTAGACTTTAATTTCCTTCTTGGGCATGATTTTGTGTATGCGATGAATGTTGTGTTGTCTACGCTAATTCGTGTGATGCATTTCCCTCACAATGGAAGCATTGTCACTATTGATCATCTTTCTTATGATAATCAACATCCTGGTTTGACTTTACCTCGGGTTCCCCCTTTATGTGTTCCTAGTGTATGAGTAGACTCTTCCCCGCCACAGATGAATTATGTGGCGTCTTATCCTTCGTGTTCAATTACTCTTGAGAAGGATCCTTTACATGTACGTTCACCTTCTCGAGACAAGATCTTGACAATTGATCAAATGTTTTATCCGATGGGGGCATGAGAGCCCTTGCTTCCCCCTATTGGATGAAGTAATCTGGTGTTGCCTCTTGAGTCTGATATTGTTGTTTGTAAGACCTGGAGCCCTGGTATTTGTGAGCTGTCGAGTCTCCGACTTCATGGATGTTGAGTTTCCTTTAGATGAGGCCATCCTTGAAGCTATTATTATGGATCTTTGACCTCCTCCTGACCTAGAAACTTTACTAGTAGGTTACCAAAGAAGCCCTTGGCTTGATCCTAGCAATGGGCTCTAGCTGGAGCACTACTATGCATAAATCGCAAGGTTGTGTGGTCCTCTGTACATATTGTATTTTAGGGTTTATTGTTTTCAAGTTTCATATTCCATGATACTTGTCTTTATCATAGGTTCGATATTGGAATTATTAACTTTTGGATAAGTGTTTTTGGTCTTATACACAGGAATTTGGAGACGTTTTCTTTGGTGCCTTTTCTTCCATGACAATTCGTTATGACAGGTAATGATCTCGAAACTGAGATATACGTTAGATTTTTCCCTTCATGCTTTTTTGCCTTGTCTGTTTCCTGTTTCATTTTGCCTTAGGATTGACCCCATGGAGTTGCGACACATAACCTTCTCTGTTGTTTAGAAGTGTTGTGATTCATGTGGTAGAGCCTACCTTCCATGGGCATCCTAGTTTAGAATACCTTTGTATTCTGGCGCTCATTCTACAAGTTTTCTATTAGCCTTCAGAGTCTTTTTTAGTCCCGCCATGACATTATGTATGAACTTCATTCTTCTTACCCAATCTTGTTATGGACATTACCTATCATACTCCCTACATTGTATCATAGAGTCTTAGTTAAGCACTTTTTAGACTCCTTAAAAATAAAAATATTGTCGAGTGAGCATGTTTTCTTTCACACTCGTTAAACAGATATGAAAGGACATCTATTCGATACAAGTTTACCCCTTTTTCGGACCGAATGAACTAATTACGAAAAAGGAAAGCTCTAGTCAACTTTGACTAGAAGAGTTCTGCTTGGTATTGTTTTAAACTTTTTCGAGCTTGGGAGACTAAATTTACGAAAAATGACATGACATTGAGTTCCAATTGCATTGCATATCGACTGCTAGCACTTTTAGGCCTAATGTCGACTTCAACATGTTGTTGTTGAACCCATTGCTTGTGCATTCCTATGAGTTCCCAACCTTACAATTTATGCCTTTACAACTCAACACCTTAACCCTAGAGGAAACTTCCCCTGAGTGTCCTTATCCTGCACATGCTTCCTTGCATTGAGTATAGGTATGTTCCTTACACTCTGGAACTAGTTTTATTTCCCGTGACATTCATTTCCTCCAATGTACTATAACATTCTTTTATTCTTTTTTAGGTTTCAATAATATGAAAAAAAACAAAAAAATAAAAAAAAAAACAAAAAAGAAGGGGGGGAAGGGTCCATCTCTTTTGTTGGTCGCAGTTTTGTCGCCCTTGAACAAAGCACAATCTTGAGTCAGTATCTCATCATTTTGGGTTTAGTATGGCTTTAGGGGACTTTTTCTCATTATTTAGTTTTATCTCCCCCGGTTAGTTATTCTTTCAACCATATGGAGCATTTGTTGATGTCTCCTGTGTCACAAATGTATCCCAGTTTATAGTCATCATGCTTAAGTCACATAATGTGTCGTGCTTTTGTTCAAGGGTAGTTTCAACCTGAGTCAGCCATTTTCCAGTAACTCTCTATCCTCTCAAGTCGTCCTTCCCACGTATGTCAAGTTCATCTCAATATCACAAGTATCTATGTCTCCTACTCGTGCTAGTACAGAAGGTCCTCATTGACTTTCGGCTAGCAGGTCTGCTCTTATCGACTCTGACACATTTCTTTGAGAGTATGACCTAGAGTAGCATCATGGGCCTATTTCCATTATTGATAGGTGACCTTGTGCTCAAAATATGACATACCATCATTGGTCGTTGATTGAATGATTTCCCTTGTGTTTGACGTCAACAAAAATCATCACACATAGGGATTTGTGCTATACATTGGTTTCCATTTGACCCCACTGGCCTTGTCTTTGTCAGTAATCTTCATCATTGAATACTATTCAGAGAGTCTCTATCATGCGTTATTTCCATCTGGTGCATGTCGTAGTCGTACCTCGGTGTGGTCCTTACAATGTTTTTCATCTGATTCCTCCCAAATATTTGACCTTCTACTACCCCTTGTGCTAGATGATGAAGGATGCCCTAATATCTTCCTTCTAGCGGATATCTTCCTATCGAATTTATCACATCTTTCTCTGGGACAGGGATCTAGAGTCATATTTTGTACCTTGGGGCTTGCAGTCATTAGTGGCAAGTTCCCTCGCTATTGATAATGGGAATACCTCAATGTCCCTTGCTCGATAGATTCTACCAGGTGTTCGACATCAACTCATTTATTCAAACTTGTTAGATTGTACCATGGTACCTTGACACCCATTATCATCATTGGTGGGTTGTCTCGCATTTGTTAACGGTATACATCAATGACCGGTAATCAAACGGTGTCTCACTGTGTTTGACCCCAACACATCTATTCGCATAGTGTAGACTCATACCACGACATATTGTTTTGAAGACTTCGGGTGAAGTACGAGCATGACATATTTTGTGCTCCTACTCGACATTTTGTACCACTCCACAGACATTGGTACTTGCAGGGGATAAACTTGTTCACTCCATTGATCCAAAATATCCTATGTTGTTGATTTTGAGACATAGCTCCACTATGTATCGATTCGTGGCTATTATCTACTCTCACATGGATCCAATGTGTATTCTTCGTGGCCATGCTTGCTACTTCATATATATCACATGGATCCACTATGTATTGTTTGTGGCCATGGACATTAGTCATACTTTCATATGTACCATGGATTTGCATTGTACTTGATTTGGCGACCATGTTTAAATCACTCCTAAGCATGGGTATGCTTGACTTGGGAAGATAATACTCTTACTTGATTTTGGCTGATGGTTTATGTTTTTGGATCAGTTGTTTGGGAACCCTCATGAGTTCACTTCATTGCATCCTCGCCTCTCAAAGTTATAATGTATTTCAGCCATCATTTTTCCGTTCTGACCTCACACATTAGGGGGCATATGTTATAGCATAATTTGTCACACCTATGCATTTGTGACTTGGCCTTACCCTTTTCCTATCTTGCTAAGTAAAATCCCAAACTTTCCTCATCACGTCATCTAAAAAACTTGACATTTGTTGATATCCGCGTGTTTCCTTTATGAAACACGCAAACATTCGCGCCTTGCAAGCTTGTAGCCTGTGAATGCCCTCAAAAATCATGAAAAATAAAATAATTCCACAATTTCAGGAGGGTTTTTTCTGTTGGGATCATTTCCCAACATCCCTGATACCGTACTAAACGAATTTCAAACTCCTCGACCTCTTTGGGATGGTATAAAAGCACCATTGAGGGAATATATGAGGACAAGTTTGATGGGGAAAGATTATGTTGTTGAGATTTAGCAAGCTTCCCTAATCCCTTCATTCTTTGAGTAGCATCCCCTAACCTGGAAACTTATTTTCCAGTGTTCCTTCCTCTCCTATATATCCATAAGGTGTATTCCTATCCTTGTTGGTTTATCTAAGGAAGAGCCTCGCCACTGAGTTGATGCTCGAAGGACTTATGGAGGAATCCGAGCAGTTGGCTTTGAAGTAGTGTCGGAAGTTGAACCTGGTTGTAACCAACTTTTACATATTGTTAACAATAAAAGAGTTCTCTTTCCCTCCTATCTTGTGTTCATTATAATGTTAAATATTGTTGTTGTTCATATATGCTTTGATTTATACACTTGATATATGCTACTTGAACCTATAACTACCTTATTGCAACATTATCTTGGTTTCCTATTGCAGGTTGGTTCCGACAAAGACCAAGAGCGCTTCAAGAAGCAGGAGCGAGATCAACATCAAACGAAGGGTTTAAGGTGCAAGTCTTCTTCTTTCTCTTTCCCTTCTCTCTCCTAGTAAAAAGTAATTGTTTCTTGTTTGCATGCTTGTTTGTGAGGGTGGATTTTAGTGTTCTTAATTCAGTCTTTCTATATTGTGAGTTGACCCATGGTCACTGGCGAAAAATCCCTTAATAAACTTGGATCCATGAAGCCCCCTAGTAAATGTCCAAATCAACAAAACCTTGATCCAGAATACTCTCATAGACTTAGGGGCTACCATCAATGTTATGACCAAAGATACTATGTTAAAACTCAACCTTCAAGGATCTTTGAGAGATACTCCCACGATCCTTCAGCTTGCAAACAATTTCACACTTAAAACTGAAGGGATGATAGAAGATGTCATAATCTCTATTGATTCTTGGGAATAACCTACTGAATTCTTAGTCCTTCAAACCATGTCTCAATTCAATGGATACCCTTTTATTTTGGGAAGGCCTTGGCTGGCCACAACATATGCATATATTGGGTGTAGGGTAGGCAACATGACTATAACTGATGGTCTGTCCCAAAATAAAATTGTTCTTTATCCTCCTGCTCAACCTTTGATAACAGAAAACCTTCCAATGTGGGTTGAAGAAGAAGAATATTTGACACAAACCATTGCCTACCCCATCTATACAATCAACACAACTTTGGTAGATAACATAGTTGATGAAGATACTTTCCTCGATTTTTTTTTGCAAAATCAATATCCAACTGATGGGAAAATTGAAGGGATAAATGATGAGAATACATCTAAAACTTCCACTGAGAATAACACAGAATTATGGACTGATTTGTTCATTGTTGATACACAAGATCTCTTTGTCAAAACCATGGAAATCAACAATAAACTTACTAGTCAACAAGAAAAAAGTTTACTTGATGTGATGAAAAGAAATATTGAAGCTTTTGCATGAGATTATAAGGACACGAAAGGCATCCATCCTTTTATTTGTACTCACCATATTTATATAAAGGAGGACTACAAAATAGTTAGGCAACCCGAAAGAATGATGAACCCTACAATGAAAAACATAGATAAGCAAGAACTTCAAAAGTTGTTAGATGTTGGATTCATATATCCAATATCAGATAATGAATGGGTCTCTCCTCTAGWTATTATCCCAAAGAATAATGGGAAATGGAGGATATGTGTGGATTACTGAGAGTTGAACAAGGCTACAAGAAAAGACCATTTCCCCTTGCCTTTTATTGACAAATTCTTGGATGTCTTAGATGGGAAGGAATACTTTTCATTCATGGATGGATTTAGTGGATTCAACCAAATTCATATCAGTCCTGAAGATCAGGACCAAACCATATTTACTCGTCCCCTAGGTATATTTTCTTATAGAGTCTTACCTTTTGGATTATGTAATGCCCCCACCACTTTCCAAAGATCAATACTCAACACCTTTTCAGAACTCATCAATGATAAAGTTGAGATCTACATGGATGGCTTTATCCCTTATGGGAATTCTTTTGACGAAGCCTTAAACAATCTATAAAGGTTCTCTAGAGCGGTAGAGAAATGAACCTATCCCTTGGCAATGACAAATTTAATATGCTAATGAATGAAGGGATTGTGTTGGGACACCATCTATCCTCTAGGGGGATTGAAGTAGACAAAAACAAAATCAAAATCATCACCCTACTTCCTACACCTATAAAACCAAAAGATATCAGAAGGTTCATCAAGGATTTCAGTAAGATAGTTTCTCCTCTTTTTATCTTGTTGTCCAAAGATGTAGATTATTGTTGGACTCTAAATTGTCAACAAGCATTTGAAACCATAAAAGAAAAACTATCAATTGCTCATGTATTACAAGGTCCCAATTGGGCTTTCCAATTTCACATTCACACTGATGCATTAGATAAGTCTGTAGGAGTAGTCTTAGGACAAGATGAAGATAACGAACCTTATGCGATTTATTTCATAAGTAGAAATTTGGTTGTTGTAGAGCTCAACTACACTGTTATAGAAAAGGAATTTTTAGCAATAGTTCATGCTCTCAATAAATCTAGACATTATGCTACAGGGTATAAAGTTTTTGTACATACAAATCATGCTTCCATTAGATACTTAATGAATAAACCTAACATCAATGGTAGGATGATTAGATGATTTTTGTTATTTCAACAATTTGATATAACTATTCTTGACAAGCATGGCAAGCAAAATGTAGTTGTAGATTTTTTGTCCAGGTTAACTATTACCATTGAAGAAGACATGATTGATGATCGATTTCTAGATGAGCACCTCTTCGCCATGTTACCC
>JASDQU010102463.1:66708-77966 GCA_032191745.1 Picea mariana
TATTATCCCAAAGAATAATGGGAAATGGAGGATATGTGTGGATTACTGAGAGTTGAACAAGGCTACAAGAAAAGACCATTTCCCCTTGCCTTTTATTGACAAATTCTTGGATGTCTTAGATGGGAAGGAATACTTTTCATTCATGGATGGATTTAGTGGATTCAACCAAATTCATATCAGTCCTGAAGATCAGGACCAAACCATATTTACTCGTCCCCTAGGTATATTTTCTTATAGAGTCTTACCTTTTGGATTATGTAATGCCCCCACCACTTTCCAAAGATCAATACTCAACACCTTTTCAGAACTCATCAATGATAAAGTTGAGATCTACATGGATGGCTTTATCCCTTATGGGAATTCTTTTGACGAAGCCTTAAACAATCTATAAAGGTTCTCTAGAGCGGTAGAGAAATGAACCTATCCCTTGGCAATGACAAATTTAATATGCTAATGAATGAAGGGATTGTGTTGGGACACCATCTATCCTCTAGGGGGATTGAAGTAGACAAAAACAAAATCAAAATCATCACCCTACTTCCTACACCTATAAAACCAAAAGATATCAGAAGGTTCATCAAGGATTTCAGTAAGATAGTTTCTCCTCTTTTTATCTTGTTGTCCAAAGATGTAGATTATTGTTGGACTCTAAATTGTCAACAAGCATTTGAAACCATAAAAGAAAAACTATCAATTGCTCATGTATTACAAGGTCCCAATTGGGCTTTCCAATTTCACATTCACACTGATGCATTAGATAAGTCTGTAGGAGTAGTCTTAGGACAAGATGAAGATAACGAACCTTATGCGATTTATTTCATAAGTAGAAATTTGGTTGTTGTAGAGCTCAACTACACTGTTATAGAAAAGGAATTTTTAGCAATAGTTCATGCTCTCAATAAATCTAGACATTATGCTACAGGGTATAAAGTTTTTGTACATACAAATCATGCTTCCATTAGATACTTAATGAATAAACCTAACATCAATGGTAGGATGATTAGATGATTTTTGTTATTTCAACAATTTGATATAACTATTCTTGACAAGCATGGCAAGCAAAATGTAGTTGTAGATTTTTTGTCCAGGTTAACTATTACCATTGAAGAAGACATGATTGATGATCGATTTCTAGATGAGCACCTCTTCGCCATGTTACCCCCCATTTATAGGGGTAACTAAGGAGATGATGTCTCAAGGCCCTCAAGTTGCAGACATGGAGTACCGAGAGACAGACCAACAGACAGAGCCCCACATCACACCGCCCATCACCATGAGATATATGGTTGCACCATTCACCACACTAGCTTGGTTCACAGAGGACTAAAGGTATTGCTCCATGAGGTAATGAGTTCGGTGTTGTGGTAAGTGTCATTTTAATAAATGAAGCGTTTGAATATGTTGCAAAGGATTCATCCTTGATTTTGAAAACGTTTGCTTGGAAATTATGCTCTTTGCCTGGTTTCACCTTGGTGGTTGACATTGTGTCCTAGTAAGTGGTCACCCTCGGAGAAAGGGTTGCTACTAGGGGGTCTACTTGACGAGTCACTGTACTGCTCCCGCACATAATTGCTACTTTCCATGCTTCTTTCCCTTCGTATCCTCATATTTTTTGTTTTGGGCCATAATGACCCAAGAAGGGCTTGTACCTCATTTCATGGGAAGAAGGGGCTAAAGGCCCAGAGGCTTGTAGCTAGCAAAAGATCAAATCCAATCGTAAACCTTCCAGATGCTTTCCCAGATATCTCGAGAACAATGAAATGTTTCTCATAAAAAATTGAGGGACTCATAAAATAAATAACTAATTAAACATGCCAACCAAGGTAGAGCATGTGTGGGCAATGCTTTTCATGCTTAGGTATAAGTCCCACGCATCATCTTCAACTTGGGGAAGCATAGTGTGACCAGGGTAGAGTTAAGGTGGGCAATGTTTTTCATGCTTAGGTAGAAGTCCCACCTTAGCTTAAACCTGGGAGCACTCTAATAAATTAAGTGGCAAAAGGGATTGGAAAAGTCATGCATCGTGGATGAAGGGAAACACAACCTCTACAAAGGCACCCATAAATGAGACAATATGAGCCCTTGTATGTCAAGAAACCCCATGCCCAAAAGTATTAGCCCCATCCACCTCATACTCTTCACATGACTTAGAGAGGGTCCACTTGGGAAACACTCCTTAACTTGGGGAATGATTCACCCAATAGGTCACCATGACAACCCTCTCGTACCTATATTTGGCAAGTTGCTTAAGGTATTTGAGCATTTGTTTATTTTGAGAAGGGGGATTTGATGCACATGTTCGAGTGGTTCTTTTACTATATATAGCTTACTTGACATGATGGTTGTGACTTGTTAGCGCTTGGAAAGCGAATTTGCTCTTCTTTGTAGGGCCTTGACAGGTGGAAGCCATTTCATGAAGGCATAAGGTCACTTGGAACTTCACTTGGGGCATGGATCCCATAGGATGGATGTTCCCCCCCTCTCCTTGGACAATTGAATGATGAATTTTGACATTGGAGGCATGAGAGGACACCTGGAAGAAGTAGAGCTAGCCCCCTATTGCCCAACGTTTGACCTTATAGGCTTAAAACATCAGTTTTATGGCATTACGTCACACTTGGGGGCTAGGGTTAAGTGATGGTTGGATGATTTGATGGTGGCATGGTGTTGCTTCTTGGAGGAAGACCCCTAGTTCATGAAGACTAGGCCTTGGGAGGCCCAACGTCTCCCTCAACAAGCTCAACACTTTGCTCATTGTGCCAAAACGTCACCCCCACCAAGGATGACATCCTCTTTTAGGGCTAATTTACTTTGTAAACTCAAATTATATTTTGTAAATGGGAAAAATAGGAGGTCGGCCTCCCTAATTTTTGTTTTACCCTAAGTTAAGTGGATAAACTAATTTTAGAAGGTCTTGTATAAATAAAGACTCTATGACATTTCATTTGAACCCAAACTCACTTGAGGCTTAGACCTCTCTTAGCTGAAATTTGTGCCCTTCTTGGGAATTTTCTTTATCTCTCTTTCTTGAAATTTTTTTGGATGATGCAACTTGTCTATTGGAGGAAAAAGTGGTTTGCTATCTCTTGGATGCTTGGTTCTTGCTATTGTGGTGGAATATTCTTGGTAAAGTGGGGTTTATCTTTCTATCTCTTGAAATTGGTAAAAAATTTATGCATAATATTAGTGTTTCTTCTTGTTTCATGATTATTGTTGTCTAAAACCTAGGAGTATAAGGACATACACCGTCCACTAAGATCCATCCTTATCTTGAATAAGCATACTTTAGCAAAGGTTGCTAGGGGGAGTAAAAGGGCTTACACCCTCCTAGATTTACCTTGATAGGTTTTGCATGCTCTAGGAATTATAAGGGATTACACCGCTAGAGAAGTTGCAAACCCTAGCTCTGACATGAGAGACTTCATCACCCAATTGACTAGGTACTAATCTACTTCCATTGGAGATATAAAATCATTGCATTGGTACACGTGAAATTGCGAGATATTGCATTTGTTTAAGTTGGAATATTTTCTTAATGTTATAAGCTTGCTTATGACCTAAGGGCGTTCTCTTTTAGCCAAGGAATTCATTGTTGTAATAACTTTGATGCTACAACCATTAGGGCTGCAAAAACTCTCTTTATTTCAGTCTTTACTCTCCAATATACCGTGGAAATTTACTTGCGAACCTAGATTATTGTTCTATTAATAATTGGCTATCTTTTTTATGGTTTACTTGTGTATTTATGTGGTTAGATTTTGATGTTGTAGCAATTGTTTGCTACAGCCACAAGGCTGCCCTAATACATTGTTGATAACATCTTTTTGTAGCCCTATTTTACCATCAAAAGTTGAGTTTAAGCATTGGAATATCATCTACATGTTTTGGGCTTAATTATTTAATAATCATTTGATGGTTAATTATGTAGCTGTCATAAATTACTCATTGTTGATATCAATTTGATATATACCACATTTGTGGGACAACAATCTTACCTTGATGATTCCACTTAGGTTTTGAGGCTTATATTGCAATATATTGTCTTCTTTTGGTGTCCTAACATTGCTTTGCATCTGTACAATCCTTGGCAACCATTTACCCTTTCATAAGACACTTCCTCAAGCCTCTCTTCACCTCCAAGCTTGAGCTATAAGGGGATCCATTGGTCATTCTACCACTTTCCATCTCAATCCCCCTAGGGTCACCAAGATTCCCCCTTTGTGGTGACGTATCATCACTAAAGAAAGGGGAGTATTTATCTAAGGTGGCAGTGGGTAGCTACTCCCATAGTTTTCTCTGTTGATATTATTGTAGCTGCGAGAGGTATTGACCTCCATGTGTAACCTTTGACTAGAATTGAATATTCCATAAACTAGAGAAACCCTAAACGAATGTGTAAGAACCCTAGAAGACAAGTCGAATCAGTAAAATTAATAATATTAAATTATTACCATCCAGAAAGAGAAGTCGGCCTAGATAGGTCAAAAAAGAGTACTATAAATAGAGGGTGCTTGAGTTCATTTGTACACATACTCTCACTCGAGACAAGTAGTGTGCAAGTCTAGAAGGAGTACAACTGCAATGACTGTAATTGGGAACTGGTTTTGGTTTGTGGTTTGGGACTTTCTTCTTGGTGCACTAACTTTGGAAGAAACATTCACTCTCTCTTGGTTATCTATTGGGTCTAGTGCTGCTTCTGGAATCATTCTATCTGTCAAAGGTTACAGTGCTCGAGGGTGGTTACGTTCCTATGGTTGGGTGGCAATATTGTGATATTTTCTATGGTTAAATGACCAAATCAAATATTTTAACAGGTTATAGGCCCACACTATCTTCAAAACAACCTAACCACTGGAATATAGAGCAACAGTTCCTTGGCAACCTTGTTGTGGCACTAGTTGCAACTACAACTAGGGTTTTTGAATTTGCAGCTGCAACAAACCTTAACCTAACTCTCTTGAAACTTCAAGTAAGACGTTTGGCATAATTCTTGGACATTCTAGTGTGCCTTAGCCTAGCGCACCTCTTGGTACATTTAGCTAGCCAAAACGTCAAGGTTGAATTTTTGGGTCAAAGTCAAACTCAAAGGCAGTCATGACTTACTCCACGAAGTCAGAGAACAAGCTAGAAGGAGCTTCAAACTTCATAGCATGGAAGACAAGGATTGACCTCATCCTTGCCAAGAACAAGGTTCTAGATATCGTGAAGGGCAAGATCGTGGAACCACGGTTTGAAGCAGGAAAAGAAAATGAACCTTAGGATGTTGAGGCAATGGAGAACATCAAGGACAATGGCATCAACGCTATGAGTATCATTGTGGACTTTGTAAAAGATCATTTGATACCCTACATATCTAATCTTGATTCATCCAGGAAGATGTATGATGCCCTAACTAAACTTTTTGCAGTCAGAAATATTGGACAAGTGATGAGTTTGAAGAATGAGCTTTGTGACACAAAGATGACTAAGGATGACATTGTAGCCTCATACTTTGTGAGGATTTCTTAGTTGAGAGATCAAATACAAGCTATTGAAGAAGTTATTCGAGAAAAGGAAATTGTGAATATAACACTTAATGGTCTTTCTAGATCATGGGATGCATTTGCTGCAAGCATGAATACAAGAAAGGAGTTTCCAATGTTGGAAGAGATTTGGACCTGTTGCACACAAGAAGAGACAAAGATAAGCTCAAAAGGCAGATCTCAAAAGAAATGGGATGCTCAAGCCTATGCAACAAAGTTCAAGAGACATGAAGGTAAGAAAATATTTGGTTCAAGAAAGAAATTCAATCATAGGAAAGATATGTCAAAGGTACAATGTTTTGGATGCCATGAATATGGCCACTACAAAAGGGATTGTCCTAAACTATCAAAGAATAGAAAGGAAAGACACCATGCATCAACTGCCAATGATGAAGAACCTTCAAAGAAATCCAAACATGGAGAAACAAATTTCTTCTACTACTAAGCTCTTACAAGATCGTTCGAAGACGAGATGTGGCTGATTGATAATGGAGCTTCAAGACATATGATGGGTGATCGTGAAAATATCTCAAGCATGAAGGAGAAGGAAAACTCTCGTAATGTGGAACTTGGAGACAAGAACTCTTATGCAGTCAAGGGAATTGGTAAAACTTCTAGCAAAATGGAATCAGGTAACAATGTTCATCTTAATAATGTTTTATATGTTCTTGGTTTGAATAAGAATTTATTATCTATTTCTTGCTTGGAAGACAAAGGAGATAGAATAGCCTTTGTCGATGGAAAATTTCTTGTATGTTCTAAATATTCAAAAATAGAAGATGCTAGAGTCATTGGGATTCGTGAAGGAAGATTGTATAAACTCCTAGGTCAGAATGCTTAAGCTCTTGTACATGATGAACTCAATCCTAGTGAGTTATGGCATAGAAGGTATGCTCACCTTCATTATCAAGCATTGCCATCTATAAAGCAGATGGTTGTAGGCATACCAGAACTGCTATCAATACACGAAGGTGTTCGCAGAGGATGTGCACTTGGGAAGAATATTAAAAAGCCACTCCCAAGGAGTGAGAATAGATCCAAGGAGATATTGGATTTGATACACTCATATGTATGTGGTCCTATGCCAATGAAGTCTTTAGGAGGCTCTCTTTACTTGTGACATTCATAAATGACTTCTCAAGAAAGACCTGAATGTATCTGTTAAAGACAAAAGATGAAGTATTTGGAAAGTTCCAAGAATTCAAAGCTGAAGTGGAAAACTTAACAGACAAGAAGATCAAGACACTAAGATCTGATAATGGAGGAGAATACACCTGCAATGAGCTCGTTTCCTTTTGTAAAGAAACTTTCATTAGGAGGGAGTTAATTGTCCCACATAACCCTCAACAAAATGGTGTGGTAGAAAGAAAGAACCGTTCCATTGAAGAATCTGTTAAGGCTACAATGAATGACCAAAATCTATCCATGTTTCTATGGGGAGAAGCAATTATGATAGTCGTATAAATTCAGAATAGAAGTCCTGATCGTATATTGAAGAACATGACTCCAGAAGAAGCCTTCTTCGGAAAGAAGCCAAGTGTGGAACACTTAAGGATATTTGGTTGTTCTCTCTATATCCATGTTCCCAAGGACAAAAGGAAGAAGTTGGAACCTTCAAGAAAGAAGAGCATATTCATTGGATAAAATGAGACATCAAAATCTTACAGAATCTATGTCCCAAGTCAACAGAAGGTTGAAATCAACAGGGATGTGAATTTTGATGAGAATATTGCCTTCAAGAAATCTACAGAATATTCCATGGAATCCAACGATGAACAAGAACATGAAGATCCTAAGGAAGAAATTACATGTTCTCCAAAACATCCCAGTGAAGAACCAGACCAACCACTTGAACCTGTAGAACCAATTGTTTTACCCAAGAACAAAAAATGACCAGCATGGGTAGAATCCACCTTACATGAAGCATAAAAACATAAAGCTCCCAGAGGCACCTTCAAGGAAAGCAAGAGGCCCAAAAGGTTCTCTACTTATGCGACACTCTTTACAAGTCTTATCAATATAGAACCTTCCACCTTTGAAGAAGTAGTCAAGAAGAAAAAATGGAAGGAAGCTATGATGGAAGAATATCAATCCATCATGAAAAATGATGTATGGAAAATTGTGCCTAGACCAAAAGGAAAGTATGTAGTAACTTCAAAATGGGTTTACAAGATAAAACATGCAGTAGATGGGAGTATTGATAAACACAAGGCAAGATTTGTGGCTAGAGGGTTCTCCCAACATGAGGGAGAAGACTATGATGAGGCGTTTTCTCCAGTTGCCAGATATACCTCTATTAGAGCCATCATATCTCTTGTAGCATCCATGGGTTGAAGTTTACATCAGATGGAAGTAAAGACCGCCTTTCTCAATGGAGTAATTGAGGAATAATTATACATAGAGCAACCTTAAGGTTTTGAGGTACACCTGAGAGAAACTCATGTATGCAGATTAAAGAAGGACTTGTATGGACTCAAGTAAGCTCCAAGAGCTTGGTATGCATGAATTGACAGTTACTTGATGAGACTTGGATTTTCCAAGAGCTATGCTGATCCAAACCTTTATTACAAGGTTGTTGATGATGCACTTATGATCCTGTTACTATATGTTGATGATTTGTTTTTGACAGGTGCATAGCCTCTCATTATTCAGTGTAAGAGAGAGTTAGACTCTGAATTTGATATGAAGGATCTTGGTCTCATGCATTATTACTTGGGACTAGAAGTATGGAAGAAGTGTGGTTAAATATTCCTAGGGCAAGGGAAGTATGTTGTAAATATTCTTCAGAAGTTTGGGATGATGGATTGCAAATCCATGGCAACTCCCATGGTGACATATTTGAGGAAGTTTAGAGACTCTGATTATGATCTAGTAGATTCATCCCTGTACCAGCAGTTGATCATTGATGTATTTGGTTAATACCCGGCCATGCATTTGCTTTGTTGTGAACACGTCGATCCAGTTCTAGGTGGAACCTATACATGAGCATTGGATAGCTGCAAAGCACATTTTGAGATATCTTTGTGGGACACTAAATTATGGTTTGAGATATGTCTCAAATAGTGATGTACAACTGCATGGATTTACCGATTCAAATTGGGCAGGGAGTGCAGATAACAAAAAGAGTACTTCTGGTATATGCTTCAATTTGGGCTCTGCTATGATATCATGGGCCAGCAGGAAACAAAAGTCTTTTTCACTCAACATTATAGAAACATAGTATATTGTAACTTGTGATGCTTGTACAAAAGAAATATGGCTCTGTAAGTTGTTTTTTGGACTATTTTATCAGGTGTTGGATTCGACTGTGATATATTGTGATAATCAGAGCTGTGTGAAGCTTTCAGAGAACCCTGTGTTCCATGACAGGTCGAAGCACATTGAGATCAAGTACTATTTTATCTGTGATAAAGTCCAAAAGGGAGAAATGATTCTCCAGTACATCTTCATTGATGAGTAGAACACTGATATTTTGACAAAGCCTCTATCCAAGATAAGGTTTACATACTTGAGGGACAAGCTGGGACTCATGAAGATTGCTCCCTTGGTTGAAAGGGAGGAGATGACTTCTTCGGTTGGGAGGGAGTGTTGATATATGGGATCATGGATATTCAATGTGCTGGTGGAAAAAAATTCTCCAGGTGGAGAATGGTCCAGGTAGAACAAATTGTCGATGGACAGACATTCTCCCTGTGGAGAATGGTCTAGGTTGACATATTGTTGACGTATCATGGGCTGGTATTTTCCTAAGGCACAGATTGTGGCCCGATTAGGAAAATGGTTCAGGACCGATATTCTCGTGAGGAACTGTTAGTGGCCCAGTTAGGTTGAATAGTCCGCCCCCTAAGTACATGGCGTCCCGATTAGAGTGGTAGTTACAAGACCGATATTTTCTAAGAAACGTATGGGTAGAGATTGATATCTATGGTACATATGGTGACCCAATTAGAAAATAGTCTAAGACTGACATTCCTGTAGGAATGGTCTTTGTAGCCCATGGCATGGCTTTCAGCATCTGGAAGGACTGACATTCTTCTAGGACATATGTTTGGATTAGAAGAATGGTCCTTGTAGCCCATTGTGGGGCATTCAACATCTGTTGGGAGAGTCATTATCCTAGGACATATGTCTAGATTAGAATAATGTTCCATGTATCACTCTATTGAGTGAGTGACTTATGTGAGACACTATGTTGAGTGCGCTGAGTCCAACACATGAATTATTCAACATCATGCTCGATTACTCAGATGGAGTATGGCCTCAAGAGATTATTCAAATGATGATATATTTTGATGCCTGGATGCTATCAGATGACACTGATAGTGATGATGATGTTGGTGACTTGATCTGCGTGATCATGAGATAGCCTGTGTGGCTATGATCATGCTACATGTAGAATGGTCTGCAATACTATGTGAGCCTTGCCCATACCATGTGAAATGGATGGATGTGTTTGAGACCATTACGATTAATACCTCCCTATCTAGGAGGGACTGCTGATATTATGGCAGCTGCGGGAGGTATCAACCTTCATGTGTAACCTATGACTAGAATAGAATATTTCGGAAGCTAGATAAACCCTAAAGGGATGTGTATGAACCCTAGAAGACAAGTTGGCTCAGTTAAATAAATAATATTAAAGTATTACCCTCCAAAAAGAGAAGTCATCCTAGATAGGTGAAAAACAATAGTATAAATAGAGGGCGCTTGAGTTCATTTGTACACACACTCTCACTCAAGACAAGTAGTGTGCAAGTCTAGAAGAAGGAGTACAACTGCAACGACTGTAGTTGGGAACTGGTTTTGGTCTGTGGTTTGGGATTTTTTGCTTGGTGCACTATCTTTGGAAGAAAGGTGTGCTCTCTCTTGGTTATATGTTGGGTCTAGTGCTACTTCTGGAATCATTCTATCTGCCAAATGATAAGGTTCTCGAGGGTGGATGCATGCCTATGGTTGGGTGACAACATTGTGATATTTTCTATGGTTAAACGAGCACATCGAATATTTTAATAGACTCACTCTTGTGGATTGGGTCAAGATTTTCCCAACCTACAATATATGCGATAACACGCCATATTAACACAAACTCCGTTAACATAGCAAATTATCTAACAACTGGGAAGTTTCCTCAGCATTTCTCCCACAGAGAAAGATGCAAGATTGTTCAGAAAATCTTAGCCTATACTTGGATAGCAGACTATCTATTCAAAATTTTCCCAGATCAAGTCTTGAGGAGATGCATAAGAGAAGATGAGGTACATGACATCATCCATGCTTTTCATGATGAACCATGTGGAGGACACTATGTAGAAAAGAGGACAACATACAAGATATTACAAGTTGGATACCATTGACTGGACCTACATAGAGATGCCCAACAATATACTTCACATTGTGATGAATGTCAGAGAATGGGGAAGCCTACAAAGAGGAATGAGATGCCTTTGCATCCCCAAGTATCATTGGAACCATTTGACAAGTGGGGCATGGACTTTATAGGACCAATTGATCCTCCATTAGGGAAAAAGAGGCACATATTGGTATGCACTGCCTATCTAACCAAATGGGTTGAATTAAAATCCATGAAGGATGCCACCGAATCAAATGTAGTTTCATTCCTTAAAGAGTGCATGTTCTCAAGGTCTGGTTATCCAAGAGAGATAGTCATAGATCAAGGACCTCAGTTTACATCCATACTTATTGAATAAATCATGAAGGAACACAACATCCACCATA
>JASDQU010102463.1:77986-88360 GCA_032191745.1 Picea mariana
ATACTTAATGAATAAACCCGACATCAATGGTAGGATGATTAGATGGTTTTTGTTATTTCAACAATTTGATCTAACTATTCTTGACAAGCATGGCAAGCAAAATGTAGTTGTAGATTTTTTGTCCAGGTTAACTATTACCATTGAAGAAGACATGATTGATGATTGATTTCTAGATGAGCACCTCTTCGCCATGTTACCCCCCATTTATAGGGGTAACTAAGGAGATGATGTCTCGAGGCCCTCAAGTTGCAGACATGGAGTACCGAGAGACAGACCAACAGACAGAGCCCCACATCACACCACCCATCACCATGAGATATATGGTTGCACCATTCACCACACTAGCTTGGCTCACAGAGGACTAAAGGTATTGCTCCATGAGGTAATGAGTTCGGTGTTGTGGTAAGTGTCATTTCAATAAATGAAGCATTTGAATATGTTGCAAAGGATTCATCCTTGATTTTGAAAACGTTTGCTTGGAAATTATGCTCTTTGCCTGGTTTCACCTTGGTGGTTGACATTGTGTCCTAGTATGTGGTCAACCTCGGGGAAAGGGTTGCTACTGGGGGGTCTACTTGACGAGTCACCGTACCGCTCCCACACATACTTGCCACTTTTCGTGCTTCTTTCCCTTCGTATCCTCATATTTTTTTCTTTCAGGCCATAATGACCCAAGAAGGGCTTGTACCTCATTTCATGGGAAGAAGGGGCTAAAGGCCCAGAGGCTTGTAGCTAGCAAAAGATCAAATCCAATTGTAAACCTTCCAGATGCTTTCCCAGATATCTCGAGAACAATGAAATGTTTCTCATAAAAAATCGAGGGACCCGTAAAATAAATAACTAATTGAACATGCCAACCAAGGTAGAGCATGTGTGGGCAATGCTTTTCATGCTTAGGTGTAAGTCCCACACATCATCTTCAACTTGGGGAAGCATAGTGTGACCAGGGTAGAGTTAAGGTGGGCAATGTTTTTCATGCTTAGGTAGAAGTCCCACCTTAGCTTAAACCTGGGAGCACTCTAATAAATTAAGTGGCAAAAGGGATCGTAAAAGTCATGCATCGCGGATGAAGGGAAACACAACCTTTACAAAGGCACCCATAAATGAGACAATATGAGCCCTTGTATGTCAAGAAACCCCATGCCCAAAAATATTACCCCCATCCACCTCATACTCTTCACATGACTTAGAGAGGGTCCACCTGGGAAACACTCCTTAACTTGGGGAATGATTCACCCAATAGGTCACCATGACAACCCTCCCGTACCTATATTTGGCAAGTTGCTTAAGGTATTTGAGCATTTGTTTATTTTGAGAAGGGGGATTTGATGCACATGTTCAAGTGGTTCTTTTACTATATATAGCTTACTTGACATGATGGTTGTGACTTGTTAGCCCTTGGAAAGCGAATTTGCTTGTCTTTGTAGGGCCTTGACAGGTGGAAGCCATTTCGTGAAGGCATAAGGTCACTTGGACCTTCACTTAGGGCATGGAGCCCATAGGATGGATGTTCCCCCCCTCTCCTTGGACAATTGAATGATGAATTTTGACATTGGAGGCATGAGAGGACACCTGGAAGAAGTAGAGCTAGCCCCCTATTGCCCAACGTTTGACCTTATAGGCTTAAAACGTCACTTTTATGGCATTACGTCACACTTGGGGGCTAGGGTTAAGTGATGGTTGGATGATTTGATGGTGGCATGGTGTTGCTCCTTGGAGGAAGACCCCTAGTTCATGAAGACTAGGCCTTGGGAGGCCCAACTTCTTCCTCAACAAGCTCAACACTTTGCTCATTGTGCCAAAACGTCACCCCCACCAAGGATGACATCATTTTTTAGGGCTAATTTACTTTGTAAACTCAAATTATATTTTGTAAATGGGAAAAATAGGAGGTCGGCCTCCCTAATTTTTGTTTTACCCTAAGTTAAGTGGATAAACTAATTTTAGAAGGTCTTGTATAAATAAAGACACTATGACATTTCATTTGAACCCAAACTCACTTGAGGCTTAGACCTCTCTTGGCTGAAATTTGCGCCCTTCTTGGGAATTTTCTCTATCTCTGTTTCTTGAAATTTTTTTGGATGATGCAACTTGTCTATTTGAGGAAAAAGTGGTTCGCTATCTCTTGGATGCTTGGTTCTTGCTATTGTGGTGGAATATTCTTGGTAAAGTAGGGTTTATCTTTCTATCTCTTGAAATTGGTAGAAAATTTATGCATAATATTAGTGTTTCTTCTTGTTTCATGATTATTGTTGTCTAAAACCTAGGAGGAGTATAAGGACATACACCGTCCACTAAGATCCATCCTTATCTTGAATAAGCATACTTTAGCAAAGGTTGCTAGGGGGAGTAAAAGGGCTTACACCCTCCTAGATTTACCTTGATAGGTTTTGCATGCTCTAGGAAGTATAAGGGATTACACCGCTAGAGAAGTTGCAAACCCTATCTCTTTCATGAGAGACTTCATCACCCAATTGACTAGGTACTAATCTACTTCCATTGGAGATATAAAATCATTGCATTGGTACACGTGAAATTGCGAGATATTGCATTTGTTTAAGTTGGAATATTTTCTTAATGTTATAAGCTTGCTTATGACCTAAGGGCGTCCTCTTTTAGCCAAGGAATTCATTGTTGTAATAACTTTGATGCTACAACCATTAGGGCTGCAAAAACTCTCTTTATTTCACTCTTTACTCTCCAATATACCGTGGAAAATTACTTGCGAACCTAGATTATTGTTCTATTAATAATTAGTTATCTTTTTTATGGTTTACTTGTGTATTTATGTGGTTAGATTTTGCTGTTGTAGCAATTGTTTGCTACAGCCACAAGGCTGCCCTAATACATTGTTGATAACATCTTTTTGTAGCCCTATTTTACCATCAAAAGTTGAGTTTAAGCATTGGAATATCGTCTACATGTTTTGGGCTTAATTATTTAATAATCATTTGATGATTAATTATGTAGCTGTCATAAATTACTCATTGTTGATATCAATTTGATATATGCCACATTTGTGGGACAACAATCTTACCTTGATGATTCCACTTAGGTTTTGAGGCTTATATTGCAATATACTGTCTTCTTTTGGCGTCCTAACATTGCTTTACATCTGTACAATCCTTGGCAACCATTTACCCTTTCACAAGACACTTCCTCAAGCCTCTCTTCATCTCCAAGCTTGAGCTATAAGGGGATCCATTGGTCATTCTACCACTTTCCATCTCAATCCCCCTAGGGTCACCAAGATTCCCCCTTTGTGGTGACGTATCATCACTAAAGAAAGGGGAGTATTTATCTAAGGTGGCAGTGGGTGGCTACTCCCATAGTTTTCTCTGTTGATATTATTGTAGCTGCGAGAGGTATTGACCTCCATGTGTAACCTTTGACTAGAATCGAATATTCCAGAAGCTAGAGAAACCCTAAACGAATGTGTAAGAACCCTAGAAGACAAGTCGAATCAGTAAAATTAATAATATTAAAGTATTACCATCCAGAAAGAGAAGTCGGCCTAGATAGGTCAAAAAAGAGTACTATAAATAGAGGGTGCTTGAGTTCATTTGTACACACACTCTCACTCGAGACAAGTAGTGTGCAAGTCTAGAAGGAGTACAGCTGCAACGACTGTAGTTGGGAACTGGTTTTGGTCTGTGGTTTGGGACTTTCTTCTTGGTGCACTATCTTTGGAAGAAACGTTCACTCTCTCTTGGTTATTTATTGGGTCTAGTGTTGCTTCTGGAATCATTCTATCTATCAAAGGTTACAGTGCTCAAGGGTGGTTACGTTCCTATGGTTGGGTGACAATATTGTGATATTTTCTATGGTTAAATGAACAAATCGAATATTTTAACAGGTTATAGGCCCACACTATCTTAAAAACAACCTAACCACTGGAATATAGAGCAACAGTTCCTTGGCAACCTCATTGTGGCACTAGTTGCAAGTACAACTAGGGTTTCTGAATTTGCAGCTGCAACAAACCTTAACCTAACTCTCTTGAAACTTCAAGTAAGACGTTTGGCATAATTCTTGGACATTCTAGTGTGCCTTAGCCTAGTGCACCTCTTGGTACATTTACCTAGCCAAAACGTCAAGCTTGAATTTTTGGGTCAAAGTCAAACTCAAAGGCAGTCATGACTTACTCCACGAAGTCAGAGAACAAGCTAGAAGGAGCTTCAAACTTCATAGCATGGAAGACAAGGATTGACCTCATCCTTGCCAAGAACAAGGTTCTAGATATCGTGAAGGGCAAGATCGTGGAACCATGATTTGAAGTAGGAAAAGAAAATGAACCTTAGGATGTTGCAGCAATGGAGAAGTTCAAGGACAATGGCATCAACGCTATGAGTATCATTGTGGACTTTGTAAAAGATCATTTGATACCCTACATATCTAATCTTGACTCATCCAGGAAGATGTACGATGCCCTAACTAAACTTTTTGCAGTCAGAAATATTGGACAAGTGATGAGTTTGAAGAATGAGCTTTGTGACACAAAGATAACTAAGGATGACATTGTAGCCTCATACTTTGTGAGGATTTCTTAGTTGAGAGATCAAATACAATCTATTGAAGAAGTTATTCGAGAAAAGGAATTGTGAATATAACACTTAATGGTCTTTCTAGATCATGGGATGCATTTGCTGCAAGCATGAATACAAGAAAGAAGTTTTCGATGTTGGAAGAGCTTTGGACCTGTTGCACACAAGAAGAGACAAAGATAAGCTCAAAAGGCAGATCTCAAAAGAAATGGGATGCTCAAGCCTATGCAACAAATTTCAAGAGACATGAAGGTAAGAAAAGATTTGGTTCAAGAAAGAAATTCAATCATAAGAAAGATATGTCAAAGGTACAATGTTTTGGATGCCATGAATATGGCCACTACAAAAGGGATTGTCCTAAACTATCAAAGAATAGAAAGGAAAGACACCATGCATCAACTGCCAATGATGGCCACTACAAAAGGGATTGTCCTAAACTATCAAAGAATAGAAAGGAAAGACACCATGCATCAACTGCCAATGATGAAGAACCTTGAAAGAAATCCAAACATGGAGAAACAAATTTCTTCTACTACTAAGCTCTTACAAGATCGTTTGAAGACGAGATGTGGCTGATCGATAATGGAGCTTCAAGACATATGATGGGTGATCGTGAAAATATCTCAAGCATGAAGGAGAAGGAAAACTCTCATAATGTGGAACTTGGAGACAAGAACTCTTATGCAGTCAAGGGAATTGGTAAAACTTCTAGCAAAATGGAATCAGGTAACAATGTTCATTTTAATAATGTTTTATATGTTCCTGGTTTGAATAAGAATTTATTATCTATTTCTTGCTTGGAAGACAAAGGAGATAGAATAGCCTTTGTCGATGGAAAATTTCTTGTATGTTCTAAATATTCAAAAATAGAATATGGTAGAGTCATTGGGATTCGTGAAGGAAGATTGTATAAACTCCTAGGTTAGAATGCTCAAGCTCTTGTACATGATGAACTCAATCCTAGTGAGTTATGGCATAAAAGGTATGCTCACCTTCATTATCAATCATTGCCATCTATAAAGCAGATGGTTGTAGGAATACCAGAACTACTATCAATACATGAAGGTGTTTGCAGAGGATGTGCACTTGGGAAGAATATTAAGAAGCCATTCCCAAGGAGTGAGAATAGATCCAAGGAGATATTGGATTTGATACACTCATATGTATGTGGTCCTATGCCAGTGAATTCTTTAGGAGGCTCTCTTTACTTGTGACATTCATAGATGACTTCTCAAGAAAGACCTGGATGTATTTGTTAAAGACAAAAGATGAAGTATTTGGAAAGTTCCAAGAATTCAAAGCTGAAGTGGAAAAGTTAACAGATAAGAAGATCAAGACACTAAGATCTGATAATGGAGGAGAATACACCTGCAAGGAGCTCGTTTCCTTTTGTAAAGCAGCTGTCATTAGGAGGGAGTTAATTGTCCCACATAACCCTCAACAAAATGGTGTGGCAGAAAGAAAGAACCGTTCCATTGAAGAATCTGTTAAGGCAACGATGAATGACCAAAATCTATCCATGTTTCTATGGGGAGAAGCAACTATGGTAGTCGTATATATTCAGAATAGAACTCCTGATCGTATATTGAAGAACATGACTCCATAAGAAGCCTTCTTCGGAAAGAAGCCAAGTGTGGAACACTTAAGGATATTTGGTTGTTCTCTCTATATCCATGTTCCCAAGGACAAAAGGAAGAAGTTGGAACCTTCAAGAAAGAAGAGCATATTCATTGGATAAAATGAGACATCAAAATCTTACAGAATCTATGTCCCAAGTCAACAGAAGGTTGAAATCAACAGGGATGTGAATTTTGATGAGAATATTGCCTTCAAGAAATCTACAGAATATTCCATGGAATCCAACGATGAACAAGAACATGAAGATCCTAAGGAAGAAATTACATGTTCTCCAAAACATCCCAGTGAAGAACCAGACCAACCACTTGAACCTGTAGAACCAATTGTTTTACCCAAGAACAAAAAATGACCAGCATGGGTAGAATCCACCTTACATGAAGCATAAAAACATAAAGCTCCCAGAGGCACCTTCAAGGAAAGCAAGAGGCCCAAAAGGTTCTCTACTTATGCGACACTCTTTACAAGTCTTATCAATATAGAACCTTCCACCTTTGAAGAAGTAGTCAAGAAGAAAAAATGGAAGGAAGCTATGATGGAAGAATATCAATCCATCATGAAAAATGATGTATGGAAAATTGTGCCTAGACCAAAAGGAAAGTATGTAGTAACTTCAAAATGGGTTTACAAGATAAAACATGCAGTAGATGGGAGTATTGATAAACACAAGGCAAGATTTGTGGCTAGAGGGTTCTCCCAACATGAGGGAGAAGACTATGATGAGGCGTTTTCTCCAGTTGCCAGATATACCTCTATTAGAGCCATCATATCTCTTGTAGCATCCATGGGTTGAAGTTTACATCAGATGGAAGTAAAGACCGCCTTTCTCAATGGAGTAATTGAGGAATAATTATACATAGAGCAACCTTAAGGTTTTGAGGTACACCTGAGAGAAACTCATGTATGCAGATTAAAGAAGGACTTGTATGGACTCAAGTAAGCTCCAAGAGCTTGGTATGCATGAATTGACAGTTACTTGATGAGACTTGGATTTTCCAAGAGCTATGCTGATCCAAACCTTTATTACAAGGTTGTTGATGATGCACTTATGATCCTGTTACTATATGTTGATGATTTGTTTTTGACAGGTGCATAGCCTCTCATTATTCAGTGTAAGAGAGAGTTAGACTCTGAATTTGATATGAAGGATCTTGGTCTCATGCATTATTACTTGGGACTAGAAGTATGGAAGAAGTGTGGTTAAATATTCCTAGGGCAAGGGAAGTATGTTGTAAATATTCTTCAGAAGTTTGGGATGATGGATTGCAAATCCATGGCAACTCCCATGGTGACATATTTGAGGAAGTTTAGAGACTCTGATTATGATCTAGTAGATTCATCCCTGTACCAGCAGTTGATCATTGATGTATTTGGTTAATACCCGGCCATGCATTTGCTTTGTTGTGAACACGTCGATCCAGTTCTAGGTGGAACCTATACATGAGCATTGGATAGCTGCAAAGCACATTTTGAGATATCTTTGTGGGACACTAAATTATGGTTTGAGATATGTCTCAAATAGTGATGTACAACTGCATGGATTTACCGATTCAAATTGGGCAGGGAGTGCAGATAACAAAAAGAGTACTTCTGGTATATGCTTCAATTTGGGCTCTGCTATGATATCATGGGCCAGCAGGAAACAAAAGTCTTTTTCACTCAACATTATAGAAACATAGTATATTGTAACTTGTGATGCTTGTACAAAAGAAATATGGCTCTGTAAGTTGTTTTTTGGACTATTTTATCAGGTGTTGGATTCGACTGTGATATATTGTGATAATCAGAGCTGTGTGAAGCTTTCAGAGAACCCTGTGTTCCATGACAGGTCGAAGCACATTGAGATCAAGTACTATTTTATCTGTGATAAAGTCCAAAAGGGAGAAATGATTCTCCAGTACATCTTCATTGATGAGTAGAACACTGATATTTTGACAAAGCCTCTATCCAAGATAAGGTTTACATACTTGAGGGACAAGCTGGGACTCATGAAGATTGCTCCCTTGGTTGAAAGGGAGGAGATGACTTCTTCGGTTGGGAGGGAGTGTTGATATATGGGATCATGGATATTCAATGTGCTGGTGGAAAAAAATTCTCCAGGTGGAGAATGGTCCAGGTAGAACAAATTGTCGATGGACAGACATTCTCCCTGTGGAGAATGGTCTAGGTTGACATATTGTTGACGTATCATGGGCTGGTATTTTCCTAAGGCACAGATTGTGGCCCGATTAGGAAAATGGTTCAGGACCGATATTCTCGTGAGGAACTGTTAGTGGCCCAGTTAGGTTGAATAGTCCGCCCCCTAAGTACATGGCGTCCCGATTAGAGTGGTAGTTACAAGACCGATATTTTCTAAGAAACGTATGGGTAGAGATTGATATCTATGGTACATATGGTGACCCAATTAGAAAATAGTCTAAGACTGACATTCCTGTAGGAATGGTCTTTGTAGCCCATGGCATGGCTTTCAGCATCTGGAAGGACTGACATTCTTCTAGGACATATGTTTGGATTAGAAGAATGGTCCTTGTAGCCCATTGTGGGGCATTCAACATCTGTTGGGAGAGTCATTATCCTAGGACATATGTCTAGATTAGAATAATGTTCCATGTATCACTCTATTGAGTGAGTGACTTATGTGAGACACTATGTTGAGTGCGCTGAGTCCAACACATGAATTATTCAACATCATGCTCGATTACTCAGATGGAGTATGGCCTCAAGAGATTATTCAAATGATGATATATTTTGATGCCTGGATGCTATCAGATGACACTGATAGTGATGATGATGTTGGTGACTTGATCTGCGTGATCATGAGATAGCCTGTGTGGCTATGATCATGCTACATGTAGAATGGTCTGCAATACTATGTGAGCCTTGCCCATACCATGTGAAATGGATGGATGTGTTTGAGACCATTACGATTAATACCTCCCTATCTAGGAGGGACTGCTGATATTATGGCAGCTGCGGGAGGTATCAACCTTCATGTGTAACCTATGACTAGAATAGAATATTTCGGAAGCTAGATAAACCCTAAAGGGATGTGTATGAACCCTAGAAGACAAGTTGGCTCAGTTAAATAAATAATATTAAAGTATTACCCTCCAAAAAGAGAAGTCATCCTAGATAGGTGAAAAACAATAGTATAAATAGAGGGCGCTTGAGTTCATTTGTACACACACTCTCACTCAAGACAAGTAGTGTGCAAGTCTAGAAGAAGGAGTACAACTGCAACGACTGTAGTTGGGAACTGGTTTTGGTCTGTGGTTTGGGATTTTTTGCTTGGTGCACTATCTTTGGAAGAAAGGTGTGCTCTCTCTTGGTTATATGTTGGGTCTAGTGCTACTTCTGGAATCATTCTATCTGCCAAATGATAAGGTTCTCGAGGGTGGATGCATGCCTATGGTTGGGTGACAACATTGTGATATTTTCTATGGTTAAACGAGCACATCGAATATTTTAATAGACTCACTCTTGTGGATTGGGTCAAGATTTTCCCAACCTACAATATATGCGATAACACGCCATATTAACACAAACTCCGTTAACATAGCAAATTATCTAACAACTGGGAAGTTTCCTCAGCATTTCTCCCACAGAGAAAGATGCAAGATTGTTCAGAAAATCTTAGCCTATACTTGGATAGCAGACTATCTATTCAAAATTTTCCCAGATCAAGTCTTGAGGAGATGCATAAGAGAAGATGAGGTACATGACATCATCCATGCTTTTCATGATGAACCATGTGGAGGACACTATGTAGAAAAGAGGACAACATACAAGATATTACAAGTTGGATACCATTGACTGGACCTACATAGAGATGCCCAACAATATACTTCACATTGTGATGAATGTCAGAGAATGGGGAAGCCTACAAAGAGGAATGAGATGCCTTTGCATCCCCAAGTATCATTGGAACCATTTGACAAGTGGGGCATGGACTTTATAGGACCAATTGATCCTCCATTAGGGAAAAAGAGGCACATATTGGTATGCACTGCCTATCTAACCAAATGGGTTGAATTAAAATCCATGAAGGATGCCACCGAATCAAATGTAGTTTCATTCCTTAAAGAGTGCATGTTCTCAAGGTCTGGTTATCCAAGAGAGATAGTCATAGATCAAGGACCTCAGTTTACATCCATACTTATTGAATAAATCATGAAGGAACACAACATCCACCATA
>JASDQU010102463.1:122855-137842 GCA_032191745.1 Picea mariana
TTACAATTTTCTGTCATAACTTAGATTGGATTCATCTTTTTCTTTGAATTTTCTCTTTATGATTCAACATTCCTTACTACCATTAGACTAAGTTTCCTTTCTGCAATCTAGATTAACTGTACTTTTAGATTGGTTTGTTTTTTCTTCAAGCAATAGTTTAGAATTTCTTTTTGTCAGCTCATACCTTTACTACCGACAAGTGCATATTGCATATCTATTGCACAATATCTCTTAAGTTTGTACAAACCCTGGGTTGACAAAGTAAAGTAAGAAGCCAAGAATACAACAATATTATTGCTGCTATTCCTAGGGCCATCAGGTATCAAGTCCCATGTATCATTATTTATAATTGCAATCATCTCCTCTCCCAAGTTCAATCTCTAACACTCCTTATCTTCCATCCCCATCACTCTTTCACAATTCTAAGCTCATCAATGTTAGCATATAAAGAAAATGTACATGTGAAATCAGACATACCATGATTACACCTGTCTAGTTTCCTCCTTTGTTGAGATGACCTCCTTAAAGTTTGAGGTGGAGTTTAATCCTCCTCTTTCAAACTCTCTAAACCCTCCTCCTTGTCAAGTCCATCATGAACTTCTTGTTCATTTTTTGGTTCAAGTCTCTCAGTCTTAGGTGGTAGCTAAACAACTGACTTCTTCACATCCTCTTCTTGTTGCACCATTATGGGAGAAGGCTTAACTTCTTTGAAAATAACATTTTTTGCTATGCAAAACTTTCCAATCCATGGGATCTCAAAGCTTGTAATCTTTTACACCAATGCCATAGTTGACAACATTTCACTACCTTGTTATCCAACTTCAATATCTTCTCCTTACGCACATGAGCATATGCCTCATAACCAAAAACATGAAGGCACTGAAGAGATGGCTTCTTGCTTGTCTAAACCTTGATCGAGGTCTTATCCACAAGGGATTATGTGGGAGATCCATTAATCATGTAACATGCAGTAACAACCACTTCTGCCTATAATTTCTTTTCTAAGTCGGTTCCACTAAGTATACTCCTAGATTTATTCGTCAACATCCTGCTCGTCCATTCTGCAACTCCATTCTACTAAGGGGTGTATGGAGTTGTCTCATGTCTTTAAATTCCATTCTCCTTGGAATATTTATCAAACTTTGAAAAATAAAACTCACTGCCATTATCGGTCCTCAACACCTTAATATTCCTACTAGTCCGATTTCCAAAGAGAGATTTAAACCCCTTCATCCAACTAAAGGCCTCAAATTTAGTTATGAGATAATAAACCCCTGCCCTTCTAGAATAATCAACATGAGTGACACATAATACAAAGACCTGGAAATCAAAGGAACTTTAACAAGACCACATACACCAAAATGAATTAAGTACAACAACCCAAAATATTTGTGATAGCCAGAATAACATTGAACACAGTTCAATTTTCCATATATGCAAGGCACGAAAAAATGAAATTTAGGAGCATAGTCATTCAATCCATCAAAAAGATATTTTTTTAAGGCTTGTAGGTGATTCTCACCTACATGGACCAATCTCTAGTGCCATAACATTGACTTTTCTAGTAGTGCTTCAGAAGTGTATATAGGTTTTGATTGTGAAGGTGTGGATTCTACAAATTTGTTTGTTGTAGAAATTGAAGAACTATTACATTCAATGGTGCACACATCAAGCTGAATAGAGTGTCCACACGAACACCCTTAGGGAGCACCATATCTCTTTAGAGCCATCTTACACCCTTTGTCAAAGAAAACAACCTACACACCTGAATCATTAAGTTTTCTTACTGATAATAAGTTTCGTGCCAAACTTGAGATGTGAAAAACTCCATTGATCCCCTTTACTCTACCATCAAGGAATCTGATCAAGAATCTACCATGACCAACTATGTTGAGAGGAGAGTCATCATTGATGTATACCATCCTACCATCATATTTCTCATACACGGAAAACCAAGGCCAATGGGAAGTCATATGGAAGGAAGCTCCAGAACCTATCAACCATGCATATTGGCCTGCATGGGTTTCCAGAGCTACAACAAAGACATCTCCACCATCCTCTTAAGAATTTTTTTCATACTCACAGGCAAAACCATTATTTTCCTTCTTATTCTTCTTTTTCTCTTCCTTGCAATCTCTTTTGAAATGCCCAACCTTGTCAAAGTTCCAACATTTTTCCTTGGAATTTCCAAGAGCCTTAGGTCTACCATGATATTTGGATTTTCCATTTTCCCTCTTCTTGCCTTTCCCCTTCAATCTTCCATGAATAGGCAACGCCATATTGGTGAATTTAGAATATTTCTACCTCACCTCCTCTAGGAGTAAAGCTACCACAACCTCATTATGCACCAAGTTCTATATAGTTCTTCCAATGGCCATTACCAAGTTGTCTCATGAATCTGGCAAAGAATACGAGAGGGTCATAAATCAATCCTTCTTATCCATATTCACTCCAATTGAGATAAATTGGGTGACAATAGTATTAGATACATTTAGATGCTCAATTATAGAATCACCATCACCCATTCTCAAGGCCAACAACTTTTTCCGCGTGAGAAAGTTTATTAACCAGGGATTTTCCATAGTACAAATCCCTAACTTGTTGATGTTTTTTTCTTCAAAAACATCAATAACACTAAATTGGAAAAACATAGCTTAACAAGGCTTCTCACCCTTCTCTCCAACACTACCCACTTTTCATCTTTCATAMTAACATGTTTGGTTTTAGACATTGTATCCCATAGATCTTGATCTATGAGCAAATCCTCTGTCTTGAGCATCCACAACTCAAAGTTAGTGCCTCTTTTTATTCTCAAGTTGTTTTATCTCAAATTTTGGTTCTCTGACAAGCATCCAAATCTTTCATTGTTGTAACATGAAGCTAGAAGTTCTTCTACTTCCTTTAAAGTCCGTTTGTCCTTCTATTTTTTCTCCATTAACCATTTGATTCTAGCTTGCTTTTCCCTTTTTAGGCTTTGATGAAATTGAAGAGGAGATTATTTATTTAAGGAGACATCAAAGGGCTTCCAAACTTCTTTATCTTATTGACAAAATCCTCTTCTTTAAGCCATTCAAGGTTCATTTTGAAGGGTTGGGTGATTTCCCTTAGGTAGGGACCACCTCAAGAAGCATTGGGTTATCATATAAATCCCCCTTGGTGGAGACCCATTGTCGAATTCCAAGTGCTTTTCCAAGAAAATCTTATGAGATCAAGAAACAATCTTATCTCTTTGTGATTCTAGCCTTTCCCGGTCTCTCGTTTCTCCACATCGGGGTTAGTTTTGCAGGCTTCATATCCATTAATCCTACCACTTCCAATTTTTTTATGAAGCATATAAATAGACTGCCTACCTAGGCTACTGGCCCCCAAATCTATGATGCTCCTAGTGAGAAATTTAGATCCCTTCTAATTACAACCAATCTTCTTTGAATCCATTCACCGCTGAATTTTTTCACAGTTTTCTAGTCTTTCTTAACAAGGCCTGTATATATTGAAACAAGTTATTTCTTTTCCAAGGTCTAGAGATAATAAATAAGTCTACATACTCAATAAAAAATCCCAAGAATTAGAATAGGTGAAATATCCTTTCTTTCCACCTATTAATGTTTCCCCTAGATCTTCTTATAACATCAATAAATATAAAATCCCATCCCCCCAAGAGTTTGGACAAGTCTTGGACTACCTTCTGCCCATCTATCATATGTTCTCACGAGAAGATGATAGATGGTTTATGAACATCAATTGATATTTTAATATCCAATTTGATTTAGGAATTGGCTAGTCCTCGATAGTTCAGAGTTAGGAAAATCATTTTGAAACATTCCTGGGGGAATTTCCTCTAAGGGCCCCAATTAGTGACAATACCATTGCAGTCTTTACTTCTAAATTTGCTTTCTTTAGAGCCAAGATTATAAAGGATTTTCTACTGTTTTGAGCCGCTTTGGTGTCTTTTTCATCCAAAACCCCCAAACATCCCATCATCCCACTCGAAAAAATAGATGTTCCTCTAATCCTTGGCACGAGGTTATATTTTAATACCGCGGAGGCTTAGGAATCACCGTGAGGATCCAATTTAACTATCTTTCCAAGTGAATTCTCTGAATTTCTTGGTGAGAGAGTCTCACAAACTTGAAACCCTCCTAATCCATCCAATGGTATGAGAGGAGGAGGCTTGGGAACACTAATCCATAAAAGGTTGGGGAGGAAATCATTGGCTTGATCCCTAATCTTTTTTTCTAAGCATACTTCCCAAGATCCAAAAAACAAGTTTTCAGAATTCTTTTCAAATTCAAGAGGAGGAGGAACATTTTGCTTACCCATATCTTATGAGTGCTCGATTATGCTTTTTTTTTTTCTAGGGATGCACCTCCTGCTGACATATAGCCTCCCTTGTTGTTGATATTGGAATAGAATTAGCCTCGTGTGATATTTTTAGTTTACCCTTAGAGGGGTCCTTCTACTTTAGCACTAAGCAATATCCTTGTCATCTTGTTATGCCTTATGCACCTAGATTTTCCTTCTGTTTGAAAATGGACATTCCTTTTCTAAGTGCTCATAAACATAATATTCTCCACATTTAAAGGGAATTCCTTTCCAATCGAGGGGTTAATAGAAAATCGTAGGTCCCTTTCAGATTATAATAGAGTTAGCCAAACCCTTAGAAAGCTCCTCTCCAACTAAGATTCTAGTTATACGCATGTATCTAAGGTCATTATAAGAATTACCCACTTCATAGAATAAAACCAAAGTATTTTCTATTTCCCTAAATACCTCATCCAACCACAATATCGAGGGGAGCCTTGGTAACCTAACCCATACTAGAAAAAAGTCCAAGTAGGCCGAGTGGGCATCAAAATCTAAGTGCCATTTCTTGAGAAATAGAGGTTGCAAGACCCACTTCCATCCCATCTGTAGAATCGTGTCTTCATCTACCACATACTCGAGAATCCAAACCATCCAACTCTTAACCAAAACCATGTTGTGAGCAGGGTATCCTAACACTGCTTCAAAATTTTCCTACATCCAAGGTTTTAGGGTTTCTCCTCCCATTCTCTTGCTCGGGAAATGACCTACAATAGTTGATTCCTATATTTCCATAATGTCACGCAATTTGATATTAATGCCCAATTGAAAGTTTATAGCATGCCCCCCTGATTCATGTGGTAGCTCAGAGCCCTTCTCAAACCTTCGACCCCATGAATTATGTGGGAATTTCCCCAACAAAAATCCAAGTGACACGAGGCATTCTCCAGCCTCCTCTGAATGCATTACATTAACACCGACTTAAATCTTTCCAGTGGGTTCATGTTGGCCACCATGCAACTGCCCTCCAACAGTTATTGCAGTCTCCTCCGTAATGCTTCGACCATGCAGACTAAACCTCATCGCTAGCTTGTCGCCACTGTTCATACTCCTTCTGAGCTTCAGAGGACAACCATCCACCTCATTGGCCAAATCTACATTGATTTTTCTCTCGATTATCATTTAAAGGAATATGTTGGAAGGTGTATGAGTGAAATTACAATGAGGTTAATGGAGGGCTCTGCCATTCATGATAATTATTAGTTTCATTGCAAGGTCTGGAATTATCGCAGAGTCTGGAACTCTTGCATACTCAACAATCCCCTTTGGTCCTTTCGGCGGCCAAATACTCATCTTAGGAGGATCATCAGTGACAGGTCAAGGCCCAAGGGATGAGGCATAACTCCTCGCAATAGGCCTTTTTCCTGAGCGCACCAGGATGCTACAGCTTCTATGGAAAACTACTTGATCACCTCTACTCCCAAAGCTCAAGAAGATGTGGAGAATATGGAAAATGAGGTTCGTCAAGAGAGGTTGAATACCCCGAATGCAATAGTCGATGCATAATTCATGCCTTTGGTTCCCGACACAGGATCAACCTGCACTAGAGACACTAAATATCTGTGCACCATCGATATCTATTGGCACATGAAATCTCTCCTAAGCAAAGCCATTACTGCAAGGGACGCTGCACATAATGAGTTGGCTAGGCAGATTGAATTCATCCAGCTGTAGAACCAGTTGATCAACAAGAAACTCAAAATTATGGCTGCCAAAAACGACATCATCTTCAACGTTGATGGCGAGGAACCCCCCCAGGCTCCTCATGAAGCTCCTTCCTCTTATGTTTAATGTTTATTGTCATGTTATCTCCTTTCTTTTGAATGTATAGCTATAGTAAGAAGGATATCAATCCTTACAAATCTGAAATTCTTTTAGATGGTTTTTGTAAAAAGCTCCATGGTTTATCTTTTGTTATATTTTGGGTAGCAAGCTTGATGAAGCATTTGTTCTTCAGCTAGGCTGGTTTCCCAAGTGGCAGCCCAACAGTCGAACATTTGTAATTATATTTTTGCCTCCTTATATTAATATAGTTATGCTAGTTTACAAAAAAAAAGGTTTATAGCCTCCTATTTCCATTTAATACACTTGCGTGTCATTTCTTGGTTTTCCTTAGTCCTCCTGGTCCCAATCCCCCCTGATCAGAAGTGCTAGATTTGGATGGGAGGATTCCACTCATTAGTTCATCTGATAACATCCCTCCATTGAAGCCCTAGAATAATAAAACCCCCTCATCATCATCCCTACTATTAATCAAAGAATCGAGAAGGAGTAGTAGTAGGTCCAAAGGGACAATGTCATAGAGGTTTATTACATGGGGGTAAATTACCTTTTGTCGGACGTAAATGCTCAATTGAATCCATGCTCAGGGAATAAAATCCTCGATCCACCAAATCTTCATATTTATAATTATTTATGAAGAAGGCTAAACGTTTTATAATTTTGAGTTTTTTCGGTTTGCCATCACTGAAATTTGGTTAGAAAATGTTTGTTGGAATTGCAATTTTTGCTTGTTGAAATTGATATTTTTAATGCAAAATTAATGCAACACACTTAAACATTCTCACCATGACGTGATTTTGCAATGTTAATGATCGATATTTACAAAAATTGTGAGATTTCCTTCCCTTTATTTTAACTGATTGAAAAATACCAAATTCATAGAACATTTAGACTCTAACATTATTTATTATATTTGACAAATAAATCATGTTTTATTTAAAAAAATCATTACTTATTTTTTTTTCTTTTAAAGTTAATCAAACTTTTCTTTTACATCATCACTTAAATATAATAAAAAAAAATTAAAAAATCAACAAATAAAATTATTATTTGTCAATTAATTAAATAATATAGATCACTTTATACACAATTAGATAGGTTAATTCTAAGTCTTCCAGTATTTTAAATTTCAAACCTCATTTTTTTTCCAGAAAAAAAAATTAACACAATTATATTATAGATATATAATTTTTTACAATTTGCTTCTCCAGACGCTATATGATATAGCTCGAAACTAATGTTCAACGATACTTCCCAAAAGATACTGTCCAAACTGGCAGGAGAAATAAACATTCTCCAAAACTGACAAAAAAGAGACTGATCAACTCAGGACTCATAAAGAGTATCACATCCAATACTATTCCGGAAGGGAAATGAACCAAATACTAAAGAGACTATGAGAAAACAACAAAAATGGAAATACCATGTAGATACACCTGTCAAAAAACCTCCATCAGTAAATAAGGCTGGTATTTGAAGAGTTATCTCTTCCATCAATCGACTTATAGATCACCAGAATTCCTTCAGGTTCAGATAGAGCTTTTTTTGATTGATCATCGACGACTCTGTTGAACACACGATGTATATGATAGAAGTTTATATCATTGAAGTTTTCCTTTAATATAGTAATCCTCCTTTTCCAGCCTTCCAAAGCACAAACTTTGAGATTTCCTTTATTACTTAACCAGTTGATAATAACCAAGGAATCACCAAAAACCTGAAGGTTTTCAATGTCAAGATACTTGGCTATATGTAAGGTTGCCCAAGCTCCCATTAACTCCGCCTTTGTATTTGTACCCTAACCACAGTTCATATACCACTTATATGTTAATGATGCCGATAATTTTATAATCCCACCCGCTCCACAACATATGCCATCTCCCTGGGCCGCACCATAAAAAAAAGCTACAGGATAATCTATATTATCGGAACTCATACATGTAACAACACATATTTTTTGATGCTTTATATCCAGCTTGTTATAGATACTCATAATTTTTATAACTACTAAAGAGACAAATGGCATCTTCCCCTTGAAAATGACCTCATTCCTGGCAATCCATATGTTCCAACAAGTTAATGTCGCTAGACTCAGGTTTCTTGAGTTTGCCTCTATCCAATTTGAAAAACACTCATCGACATTATTCCCACTCCAGCAATAAATGCCTTTTGAATGCCACTTTAAAGTTTCCCAAACTGCCCTTGTAAAAGAACATATTATGAATGGATGATTACAATCCTCCGTCTCCTTTTTACACAAAATACATCTTCCCGGCCCACTCCAACCCCTATGAAAAAGATTATCCCAGGTCGCTATTTTATTATTAACCGCCAACCAGAGAAAAATTTTGATCTTTAGTGGAATATCCCATTTCCACAGACGAATCTTCCAGCCAGTTATCAAAGGGAGGTTCTAAGTTGATTGGATAGCCTAATATATATTTTTAACCGAAATAACACCCGAAGAGTCCCCCCCTGTCCAGAACAATTCATCTTCATCACCCGTGAGTATTACTCTAGCAACCTGAAGTTCCCGACAGTAATTACTCCATTCAATAGATAGATTCCCGACCAATCCCAACTCGATGCTATCTTTCCAATTGGATGAAGAGGAGGTATGTCCTTGGTGATACCAAACCTGTGCTAATAAAGAGATGTTCTTTTGTTTGAGTGCTTCTAAAAGATTTGTGGAAAGATAAAAGCCGTGCCCAAGACCCAGGATGCCGTCCCTACCCAGCGACACTTCAAGTCCCGATCCAAGCTTCCAGCTGATCCAATTAGTGATAAGGTGCACCGATTTCATAAGACTAGACCAAATCCTTGATGCTGAGGGATAATGAAAATCTGTTGATCTCAGCCAATTGCTCAAAGTATTGTGGGGGAAATATTTCCCTTTTAACACTTTGTGCCAAATACCAGGATTTGTAATCGCTCTCCATAAAGTCGATGCCGCCAATGCCTTGCCAAAGGAAAAAATGTTATGTAAGCCCCATCCACCCCGTTTTTTCGGACGAGCCAACAACTCCCACCTACAAAGATGATAACTTTTTTTTCTCTATTCCCACTCCACAGAAAATTATAGAGAATGCTCCTTAATTTATGAAGGATAGAAGTAGGAATCGCTGCTAGAGAAAGCCAATAAATGGGTTGACTTTCCAACACTGATTTGCACAATATATACATCCCCCCAAGAGAAAGCCATCTATAACTCCACTGCTGTAATTTACTCTCAACTTTTGTAAGAAGCCATCTACAATCGATAGTTGTTTGAACCCCTGACTTCAGATAAAATCCTAAGTACTTGAAGCCAATCGATAACTCCGAAAAGTTGTAAGGCAGAAAGGATTTGAAATCTGATATATCTGATTCTTCCAGCACCGAGAAATGCACAGTTGATTTTGTCAAATTAACCTTTAATCCCGAGACTTAACAGAATAATTGCACAATTCTCTCAATTTCCTTCCATTCCATAATAGAAGCTTTTGTCAGAAGCAGAATATCATCGACAAATAAAATGTGTAGAATTTTAGTGAATCTGACAACTTTGATACCACTTATAATTCCTTGACTTTGGCTATTTTTTAATAAAAGGCTCAAGCTTTCCATAACCAGTATAAATAACAAGGGTGAAAGCGGGCAGCCCTGATGAAGACCATGACCACTTTTAAAAGATTTAGTTGGCTCACCATTAACTAATACTGCGAAAGAGGCCGAGTCTACACAGGTCAGGATCTAATTAGTCATAAGAGTACCAAAACCAACTTGAATAAGTACCATTCTGAGATAATCCCAACTGATGCAATTGTATGCCTTTTGTAAATCTAGCTTTAATAAGAGTGCTTTCTGCTTGTTTTTCATGATACTGTGAATGAACTCACGTGCAGTCCCAATTGCGTCTTGTATCTGGCGCCCTCCCAAGAAGACCAGTTGTTCCTCTGATAGAAATTTAGATAAAATTGGTTTTATTGTGTTTTCTATCACGTTATATGCCAGATTACACAAAGATATAGGCCTATAGTCCCCGAACTGCTGCGGCTTATTTGTTTTTGGAATTAGTGCTATAAAGGTGGAGTTGATACTACCTGAGATGCGTCCAAATAACCGAGTCTCTTCCACCAATGCCAAAAGATCCTCGCCCATAATCTCAAAGAATCGTAGATATAGCTCAACCGTCCATCCATTGGGCCCAGAGCTCTTTTCTTTTTTAAATAGCTTTAGGATAGCTTCCAGTTCTGCCAAAGAAATAGGTTTATATAAATCCTCTGCTTCCCTCCTTTCAACCATTTTTGGATAGTTTTTTACCACTCGGATTTGATCTTCCGTTATAACTTCTGGTGGAGAAATGAAGAAATTCTTGAGGTATTTCAATGATTCAATCGCTATATCTTTTTTTATTATTGAGAAGAGTCCCCGAACTGTCTGCTATTTCCCAAATACATTTACTATTTCTCCTTTGAGTGGCAAATTGATGGAAAATTTTGTTATTTTGGTCTCCACTTTTAACCCATATAGCCCGGCTCTTAATCCTCCACCATTCTTCCTGCTCTTTCAATAATTTATTTCTCTCAGATTCCAGATAGATGAGATTTGTTTCTGCCGCCTGTGATAATCTATCACCTTCTGTCCTTTGTAAAATCAAATTTATATTACCTTCTAAAGATTTAAGAGATGCAGAGTCCCTAGCTTTCTTCTCTTTTGCCCACCTTTTATTAGATAACTTTAAATCTTTTAATTTCCAAATAAATCTTCTCTGACAGTAACTCTCCTGATTATATTTCTGGTCGGTCCACAAATTTTTTACCAGAACATTAAAATCCTTCTCCAATAGCCATTGAGCATGAAATTTAAAAGGGTAAGGTTTGTACAATATAGTATCCTCCATTCGCAAGAGGATGGGAGCATGATCAGATACAGAGGGGTATTCAACCCAAGTCCTATGCAGTTTGACCTCCAATAGGAACTCCTCCGAAATAAGAAACCTATCCAACCGTTTAGCAATGGCATCCAAGCCTACACGACCATTCCTGCAAGTCGGTACAATCGTATCCGGCTTAATATCTAGTAGCCTATGATCCTGTAATAGCGAGTTGAAAAAGCTCGCTAAACTACTCGAAGTAGCAGATCCTCTCCATATTTCTCCGGAAGATAAAGTAAAATTTAGGTCAACTGGTATCACCAAGTTTTTAAGGAAAAGCAAACCACTGTTTGCAAGCTTAAACCAGAAGTCCTTTCTCTCCGTACAAGGGCCATAGATATTCAGAAGGTTGAGATTCCTTTTGGTGGCTTTATCAAGACCTGACGAAAGAATCCCACCACAAGTTAGAAATAGACACAAACCAAATAGCGAAGGGTCCCAAGCAACGAGCAATCCTCCAGAAGACCCCACTGAGCTAACTACACACGAAACCCATTTAGAACGAAACTTTAACATGAAAGCATGAGCTTTATGTTCATTTACTAGTGTCTCCTGCAAAAAAACCATATCAGGACGTGTTAAATCCAATGAATGCCTGAAAGAGGCAGCCTCTAGGGAGCCACCTACCCCTCTTATATTTAAGGACACACAAATCATCACTTCGCGCTAGCAAGGGATTTCACTGCTCTAAGTGCCCCACTTTCAGAAGATGACAGATCCACTACTGAAGGAGAGTTGACAGTAGCATGCATCTTTTTCCTAGTACTTCTTGTTTTTATGAGAGAATACTCAATCCCCATGCCTCAAGACCAAGCATGGGCTTTAACCGGTTTCGTCTCTGAACTGCTCGCTTCACCCAAATCACCAAATATACTAGAAGGATTGACCACCCTGTTCCCAAGATAAGTCGAAAGCAGAGTCAGATCAGTATTGTCCCGCAAGTATGGGATAAGAGAATCAAGAACTGCTGAAAGTGAAGAATCTCCCTCTTGAGATTCTTGGTACCCCGATAAGACTGGCCTATCAAACGAGGAGTTTGATGCCCCATGAACTACTTCGGTCATGGTAGGGACTAAGGAACAAATCAAACCCTCCACAGGAACCGTAGAAGTTATAGAGTCAACCGGCAAGGTAGGTTGGTCAAAGGAAAAGAACGGTGGACTAATAGTGGTATTCGAAGAAACCTGTTTGTCGTTTACCGGGAAAGTCAATGTAGGGGAACCCAAAGAATTTTGAGCTGGTAACCCCCTGTCACCCCCTAAGTCCACTAATTCCACAGGTTGAGAAACAACAGCCGAGCTGGAAGAATCTAACAAAACTTTTTCCATTAAGGTTAAAGAAATTATAAAGGGCCGAACAGAAGCGAGACAACTTACCGGAAAGAGTCTCAAGTCGCTCGGGAGACAAGGAATCCTCCTTCTACATGTATTCCAGTTCTTGCTCGAAAGAGTTCACCTCTTCATCAACTTCTCTCCAGTCCCTGTGAAGAGCAGTATTTTCCGAGACTTCCTCTTCCACCTGTCACTTACAAGTTTTCCTCAGGTGGCCCGTTTAATGGCAAAGGCTACAGCGAAAAGGTATTCCGAGATAATCCAACTTCTGCACATATCTCTGCCCCCGCCAATCTATCTCCATTACTTCTGGTAATCCTTCATGGATGTTTATCTCCACAAGGATCTTTCCCATTTTCCTAGAAGGAGCCTTCATAACAGAATCATCTAAGGAGACAAAAGACCCAAGAGAGTTACCTATCGCTTCCATGGCCGCCACCGTCCATGTTGCAGGGGTAAACTGAGAAGAAGCACCCACAAATGGCGCTTTTCAAAATATTCGGTCACCGGATTAAAAGCCACCCTCCAACGCTTACTCATCAAATTGCTCCTACCCACTACCCATCTCTTAGCCAGTAACCTCACAGAGTCTTCAGAAGTTTTACAAATGAAGCCATACCATCCCTTAGTCAAATACCTTATCTCTGGTGAGTAACCCGGCTCCTTCCTCAAGTAAATATCCACCCACTCTGGGATAGAAACATCACAAAGGTATTTATACGACAACCTACCAACAAGCCCACAAAGAGCTAAAGAACAGGTCTCANTTACCAGAAGATTTAAACTACCTCTTCCCTAGCTGTTCAGTATCCTGTGTTCCTCCTTTCGGATATCCAATAGTCGATGAAATCGTAGGTGGTAAACAAGAGTTTCTCTGCGTACAGTTGGGAAAAGAGAAGGTGTGCTTCGAACTAAGAGCCGATGGAGAAGTAAAGGGTCGTTGCACAAGATTTGATGGATTATTTAATGAATAGTAACTCCTAATCGTCGAATCCACATGGTTGAAAAGACCAGCTTCCATCCAAGCTTCATCAACTGCCACCTCCTGCATGTTGTTGACGTTCTCTTCGACAAGTGGAGGGAGTCTAGTAGTCATTAATAACCACCTGGACTCCACCACTGTCAGATCGACAGTAAAGTAAAAGAGATAGGACAAGCACCAGGGCAAACCGGAAAACGAGGATAGAAAGGATTAAGAACCACTCAATGTGCATTAAATCTAGTATTAAATACATGAAGTCACGGGAAGCCCCTAGTTTCCAAAAGGGGAAAAACGCATAATACTAAGAAGTTGTTTTGATGCACAAGGGCTCTAACCAATAGAAAGTTCTAGCGAAAAAGCTATGGTGCAGTTAGTTACCAAGTTCCATAATAAACCAGAAAAAAACCACTTAAAGAGAGTCTGTAAAGACTAAAAACCAGAAAAAAACACCACCATAGTACCACTAAAACCTATGGACATTCAAACCTGTAATGCAAACCACCATTCGACCATGGTCGACCAATCTAGTAGCATTACCCAGTTCTCAAACCTCACTTTATATCCCTACAAAATTAGACATCATAATCAATGGTAATAAGTTTATGACGAAGAAAGAAAAAAAAAAAACCGTTACACGTATCTCCATTATTTCTTTTATTACAATTTACAAATACTCTTTATATTTAATTCAAACATTTTCAAATGATATTTATATTTCCATTTTAATGTATAATAAAAACAATTTTATACTCTTTATATTTAATTCAAACATTTACAAATACTTTTTAGGTTCAACTCAAACATTTTCAAATGATATTTATATTTCCATTAAAATTTATAGTAAAAACAATTTTATACTCTTTATATTTAATTCAAACATTTTCGAATGATATTTATATTTCTATTATAATTTATAGTAAAAACAATTTTTATTATGCTTTAACATGCAATTAGATTTTGAATATATTGAAAACATATTATTAAAATGCGTTATTAGTCTCAACGTCGTGTATGGATTTTAGTTTTTGCGCAGCGGTCAACTATTGTTTACTGGTTATTATATGGTGCATTTTGGTGTATTAAAAGGTGTATTTTTGCATGTTAAAGTTTTACTTTCTATTAATTATGCTCAATTATTTATTTAACTTCATTTAAAAAAAAAATGAAAAAACCTTTTTGAATTTTTAAATTTCATGATTTGAATTTATGATTGACTTACAAATTGTGATGGGACTCAATAGCCTTGGTGTGTTCAATTTTTTTTTATTTGTCAGAAAAGACAAATGATTTAAATAATACAAAATTATACGAATTCCTTATTTGCCATTTTACAGGCTCCGACTCTGACAATGCTCCAGTAAGTTGTAGGCTTTGACAATGGAGGCTCTGCACCAACCATGACCTTCATTATTATCGTTCTGTATTGGCACCAATTGTTCGCCTCGCCACCTCCTGGCCTCCCCACCTCCTCACCAACTGTCCACTGACCCACTACTATTCCTGATTGTCTCCATCTATGTGGCCTCCCATGAGCTTGATTCAACTCTCTATCATACACCTAAAAACAAACAAACAATTGAACTAACATTAGCCTTATCCCTGTATTTACTAACTC
>JASDQU010102463.1:137892-150442 GCA_032191745.1 Picea mariana
TCCAACCGTTTAGCAATGGCATCCAAGCCTACACGACCATTCCTCCAAGTCAGTACAATCGTATCCGGCTTAATATCCAGTAGCTTATGATCCTGTAATAGCGAGTTGAAAAATCTCACTAAACTGCCCGAAGTAGCAGATCCTCTCCATATTTCTCCGGAAGATAAAGTAAAATTTAGGTCACCTGGTATCGCCAAGTTTTTAAGGAAAAGCAGACCATTGTTTGCAAGCTTAAACCAGAAGTCCTTTCTCTCCGTACAAGGGCCATAGATATTCAGAAGGTTGAGATTCCTTTTAGTGGCTTTATCAAGACCTGACAAAAGAATCCCACCACAAGTTAGAAATAGACACAAATCAAATAGCGAAGGGTCCCAAGCAATGAGCAATCCTCCAGAAGACCCCACTGAGCTAACTACACACGAAACCCATTTAGAACGAAACTTTAACATGAAAGCATGAGCTTTCTGTTCATTTACTAGTGTCTCCTGCAAAAAAACTATATCAGGACGTGTTAAATCCAATGAATGCCTGAAAGAGGTAGCCTCTAGGGAGCCACCTGCCCCTCTTATATTTAAGGACATACAAATCATCACTACGCCCTAGCAAGGGATTTCACTGCTCTAAGGGATTTCACTGGAGAGTTGACAGTAGCCTGCATCTTTTTCCTAGTACTTCTTGTTTTTATGAGAGAATACTCAATCCCCAGGCCTCAAAACCAACCATGGGCTTTAACCGGTTTCGTCTCTGAATTGCTCACTTCACCCAAATCACCAAATATACTAGAAGGATTGACCACCCTGTTCCCAAGATAAGTCGGAAGCGGAGTCGGATCAGTATTATCCCACAAGTATGGGATAAGAGAATCAAGAATTGTTGAAAGTGAAGAATCTCCCTCCTGAGATTCTTGGTACCCTGATAAGACTGGCCTATCAAACGAGGAGTTTGATGCCCCATGAACTACTTCGATCATGGTAGGGACTAAGGAACAAATCAAACCCTCCATAGGAACCGTAGAAGTTATAGAGTCAACCGGCAAGGTAGGCTAGTCAAAGGAAAATGACGATGGACTAATAGTGGTATTTGAAGAAACCTGTTTGTCGTTTACCGGGAAAGTCGATGTAGGGGAACCCAAAGAATTTTGAGCTGGTAACCCCCTATCACCCCCCGAGTCCACTAATTCCACAGGTTGAGAAACAACAACCGAGTTGGAAGAATCTAACAAACCTTTTTCCATTTAGGTTAAAGAAATTATAAAGGGTTGAACAGAAGCGAGACAACTTACCGGAAAGAGTATCAATTCGCTCGGGAGACGAGGAATCCTCCTTCTGCATGTATTCCAGTTCTTTCCCGAAAGAGTTCACCTCTTCATCAACTTCTCTCCAGTCCCTGTGAAGAGCAGTATTTTCTGAGACTTCCTCTTCCACCCGTCCCTTACAAGTTTTCCTCAGGTGGCCCGTTTCATGGCAAAGGCTACAGCGAAAAGGTATTCCGAGATAATCCAACTTTTGCACATATCTCCGCCCCGCCAATCTATCTCCATTACCTCCGGTAATTCTTCATGGATGTTTATCTCCACAAGGATCTTTCCCATTTTCCTAGAAGGAGCCTTCATAACAAAATCATCTAAGGAGACAAAAGACCCAAGAGAGTTACCTATCGCTTCCATGGCCGCCACTGTCCACGTTGCAGGGGTAAACCGAGAAGAAGCACCCACAGATGGCGCTTTTCAAAATATTCGGTCACCGGATTAAAAGCCACCCTCCAACGCTTACTCATCAAACTGCTCCTACCCACCACTCATCTCTTAGCCAGTAAGCTCGCAGAGTCTTTAGAAGTTTTACAAATGAAGCCATACCATCCCTTAGTCAAATACCTTATCTCTGGTGAGTAACCCAACTCCTTCCTCAAGTAAATATCCACCCACTCTGGGATAGAAACATCACAAAGGTATTTATACGACAGCCTACCAACAAGCCCACAAAGAGCTAAAGAACAGGTCTCAGCCAGACCAATGTCTGAGGCCAGGACCATCTTATGTACCCCTTTCTTTGGTTTCCACAGCCCACGATAATATTCTTGTCTCTCAGAAAATTTACCAGAAGATTTAAACTGCCTCTTCCCTAGCTGTTCAGTATCCTGTGTTCCTCCTTTCAGATATCCAGTAGCCAATGAAATCGTAGGTGGTAAACAAGAGTTTCTCTGCGTACAATTGGGAAAAGAGAAGGTGTGCTCCGAACTAAGAGCCGATGGAGAAGTAAAGGGTCGTTGCACAAGATTTGATGGATTATTTAATGAATAGTAACTCCTAATTGTTGAATCCACATGGTTGAAAAGACCAATGTCCATCCAAGCTTCATCAATTGCCACCTCCTGCATGTTGTTGACGTTCTCTTCGACAAGTGGAGGGAGTCTAGTAGTCATTACTAACCACCTGGAATCCACCACTGTCAGATCAACAGTAAAGTAAAAGAGATAGGACAAGCACCAAGGTAAACCAGAAAATGAGGATAGAAAGGATTAAGAGCCACTCAAAGTGCATTAAACCTAGTATTAAATACACGAAGTCACGGGAAGCCCCTAGTTTCCAAAAGGGGAAAAATGCATAATACTAGGAAGTTGTTTCGATGCACAAGGGCTCTGACCAATAGAAGGTTCTAGCGAAAAAGCTATGGTGCAGTTAGTTACCAAGTTCCATAATAAACCAGAAAAAAACCACTTAAAGAGAGTCTGTAAAGACTAAAAGCCAGAAAAAAACACCACCATAGTACCACTAAAACCTGTGGACATTCAAACCTGTAATGCAAACCACCATTCGACCATGGTCGACCAATCCAGTAGCATTACCCAGTTCTCAAACCTCACTTTATATCCCTACAAAATTAGACATCATAATCAATGGTAATAAGTTTATGACGAGTCCCCGAGGTGTAGGACAGTCGGTGACAGAGTGTGTTGTTAAGCCACTCTGTGTTGAAAAGTCACCGGTTCGAAACCTGCGGGGACAAAAAATCCAACCATGTTAAGGGTTGGTGTGGCTTAGGCCGGGTGCGATCCCTAGGTGATTTTGATGGCTTAAATGCCCCTGAGTCGTGGTTTCTCAAGCCAAAGGTTAATCCCAATGCCAAGAAGGTCGGACCAATTAACAAACAAAAAAAAAAAAAAATTATGACAAAGAAAGAAAAAAAAAAATCTTTACACGTATCTCCATTATTTCTTTTATTACAATTTACAAATACTCTTTATATTTAATTTAAACATTTTCAAATGATATTTATATTTCCATTTTAATGTATAATAAAAACAATTTTATACTCTTTATATTTAATTCAAACATTTACAAATACTTTTTAGGTTTAACTCAAACATTTTCAAATGATATTTATATTTCTATTATAACTTATAGTAAAAACAATTTTTATTATGCTTTAACATGCAATTAGATTTTGAATATATTGAAAACATATTTTTAAAATGCGTTATTAGTCTCGACGTCCTGTATGGATTTTAGCTTTTGCGTAGCGTTCGACTATTGTTTACTGGTTATTATATGGTGCATTTTGGTGTATTAAAAGGTGGTGTATTTTAGTAGGTTAAAGTTTTACTTTCTATTAATTATGCCCAATTATTTATTTAACTTCATTTAAAAAAAAAAAAAAAACTTTTTTGAATTTTTAAATTTCATGATTTGAATTTATGATTGGTTTACAAATTGTGATGGGACTTAATAGTTCTGGTGTGTTTAATTTTTTTTTTTTATTTGTCAGAAAAGACAAATGATTTAAAAAATATAAAATTATACGAATTCCTTATTTGCCATTTTATAGGCTCCGACTTTGACAATGCTCCAGTAAGTTGTAGGCTTTGACAATGGAGGCTCTGCAACAACCGTGACCTTCATTATTATCCATCTGTACTGGCACTAGTTGTTCGCCTCGCCACCTCCTGGCCTCCCCACCTCCTCACCAACTGTCCACTAACCCACTACTATTCTTGATTGTCTCCATCTATGTGGCCTCCCATGAGCTTGATTCAACTCTCCATCATACACCTAAAAAAAAACAAACAATTGAACTAACATTAGCCTTATCCCTGTATTTACTAACTTACTGTGTCACAACGCTTGCAAACGCCTCTCGGCTAGAAGGAGTAATGGTCGAAGCTCAATCTGTCGGCTAGAAGGAGTAATGGTCGAAGCTCAATCTGTCGGTTTGGATATTCACTATGTACTCCTAACCACACCTACTGTGGAAGGCATGCTTTGTTTCAAAGTATGTAATCTTGTGGCATCTTATTGTAGTTGCCAATGAGCAATACAGTTATGGGCTTTGAGACGAAATAACACTATTTGATAATGGCTACAATGTTGCATATTACAGGAAAGTACATTATGAAAGTTCATGGTATTGAAACATTTGGTTTCAATGGAGGTTATCTACCTCAAGAATGGGAAAAATATAAAGACATGCTCATTTTTCTCTGAGGGTGACTCATAGACTTTGGCAACATGAATCATGACAAAACATGAATACATATTTATATGAATATATAGCTGAGTGGTGTCTGGTGTAGATTTGATAATTGTGAGTGAATGCCTTTGAAAGGAATGGTGAAATGGATTTAAGGATTCCTGATACACACAAAATGCAATGCAAGGTGCCTTTGTTTCTTCTAATGGCCAACTAGATTGAATTCATTTTGGGGTCATTTGTAATCGTTGAGATTTGTGGAGATTGAGGCTTTTGCTCCATCCAATAGTATTGAAGAAGAGGATGGGGAGAAAATGTTTTTGTCATAGCTTGAATGATGCATCTCCTACCAACGTAAAATCCATGACTGGAGGGGCTAATTTAGATGGAAGTAATATGATTGAGGAGATTAATCCGTATTTGGGTGAAGATTGTTTCGCCATGGTCAAAAAAGTCATGGTGGTCATAGACTTCACACGAGAAGCTAAGAGAGCTCTGCTTTGGTTTCTTTCTCATGCTCTACTTAAGCATGACAGGCTTATACTTTTACACGTAGCCCAACTGGCTCTAGGTTCGGCAAAGAAAGGTAGGCCTATGGATTTAGACATGAGGATTCCCTATTGTTTTTCAATACCTATTTTTAGTTTTCATTTTGGTTCATAGATGGATTATTGTGTATTTTTTTTTTGTTTTCAAATCCCGTGAACTTGTCTTTATAGTCATCTAAATTAGTCTACACATGTAGGTTTGTTGCTAGACGTCGTTAGGAATGTTGTTGGATATCTTGAGTTTCAATATTGGATACTTTAGGTTTCCAACTTCCAGACGTATATCTAATCTACATTGAAATAGGTTTCTTCTGATGTCTGCAACAACTTAAAATTATATATTAAACCTAAAAGATTTGTATTAAGGTTTACATTCAATGGGTTTAGATAGATTTGTGCTAGTGTTTATATCTAATAGAGAAATTACAACTTCTTTTACATACAGTGAGAGTTATGGTTCACCCGAGTCCCCACCCTACCTAGAGGTTGGAGAATGAACCAACCAACAACTTCTTTGTGCAATTGTGAATTTAGGACATTGGATAAAATAATTTTATTTAAGGCCATCATGCACTTTTGAGACCTATTCGACTAAATATATATTATAGATTTTGCTCCCATTTATGACTCAATCTTGGTGGTGCTCTAAAACAAATACACTAGTCCAAATTGTTCGGAGTCCAGGGATTGAATCTCCAATTTCCAGCAAACATCATCTAAACAAAAAATATTCTAATGTTCCAAACTCTTTGAAAATGCTTTGCATACAATGAAGACTAGAGGTAAATTCATAAGTTGAAACTGTGGTTACTGTTGACACTCGGAACTGGATTTGGGTTGCAGCAAATCAATCCCGAGGCAACCTCGAACCACTTTGGATTAGAAGCTGCCCTCCTCCAACCCGAGAGGGATCTCTCGAACAATGTCACAATATGATCTTCAGTAAACGTGAAATGGTGGGCATATTTATGGGTAAATGATGGTCTTGGATTCTTAGAGTTTGGGGGTTAAACTAGGGAAATGGTCCATTGGGCATGGAGTCAAGTGAAAACCGAAGAAAAGAGATAATAGCAGTGATCAAATAACTTGCGGAAAGTGAGGCAAAGTAAGTCTATCTTTTAGCAATTTGCTAATCATGATGCGGTAGCAGAAAAAGGAAAGGAAAGGCCGATGTAGCAAAGAATATATGCAGAATTTCGGAAGTGTAGACTGGTCTTACACCCACTAATAGTTGGTGCAGAGGAAAGACAACAAACAATTACAGAAAACCAACATTCATTCGCTATAGTAGTGGTCGTACTAAAGTATAACGAAGCACATCAGTTAGAAGAAAATGAACTTGTAACACAGTCGTGATGGAATAAGGAAGAAATAAACAATATGATAATGACAATATCAACTGCGGGTAAGGAACATATAGATGAGTTCCAAACATATTTAACACAGCTGAAAAGAAGAAGAACATACTGAAAGAAATCGACCATGATGAATCTCACAGTCACAAGTAAAAACATCATCTGTATTATTCAAATTCGGATTTACACATTAACTCAGCATACAAATGAACCCCTCTTCACAGGAGGTTTTTTTTTAGTCCACCCCCTGCGCCCCCTCTTCTCTGTTACATCAATCCATCTTTTAAAGAAAAATCTAAAACTCTCTGTGTTCCGGGAATCTGAAACGGTTTAGTTTCTGGAACATCTGCGACTGCCAGATGCTCCGCCAGTTCTTGAACATCTACTAACCTTTGACAAGTGGCGTATGGGTGCTCCTTTGTATTGATTTGATTTTATTCATGTCATTCGCTCGTACTAATTTTATGTTTTTAGCTTATGATCATGTAGGCTTATGATCATGTAGTAGAGATTTGCAAACTTCCACACCCTCGCCAACAGTGACGAACAACTAGTTCTACCTGAGAAATTCAGTGAACTTTGCCCTCTGGAGCTTCTCCAACACGTCAACTCCTGGGTCGCTTAAAGCCAATTGAAAACCTTGTCTATCCACTATTTTCTTAAGTTCTTCGAGCATATTGATTCCAGTGGTGTCAATGTTGGTTACAAGAGCTATATCCAGAATAATGTATTGCAACTTGTCTCCGTTCACCTTTGCCAGCCTCTCCTCTTCATCCTCTATCCATCTCATTATCCTTTCTCTTAGATAGCTTGAATTCATGAAATAGATTGGAGCCTCGATGCGGAGAATGAGAATTCCTGGAATTCTGGTGGCGTCTATATACTGTTCAGTGCTTCTGTAAACTATAGTGTTGGGAATGTTCCCAAGGACTGCAGTATGAGGCCTTGTGATGTGCAATATAACTCTTACCATGGAAATGGCCACCGCTATGACCAGCCCAACTTGCACACTGGCAAAGACGACTCCAAGATAGGCCCCCAGTGAAACTAAAAAGTCTAGTTTGTCCACCTTCCAGAAGTGGTAGAATGCGTGGACATCGATTAATCCAAGCATGGATGAAACTATGATGGAAGATAACACCACAATGGGAGTGTAATGAAAAAGAGGAGTCAGGAACAGAAGCACTATCATTACTGCAGTGGCCATCACAATATTGGACACTGCTGTCTTGCAGCCAGCATTATAGTTCACAGCTGACCTTGAGAATGCACCTGTTGTAATATAGCAAGAGGTACAGTAACCCACAATATTCATCATGCCAATGGCAATCATTTCTTTATTGCCATCGAAATGGTAATTTTTGAACAGAGAAAAAGTTCGACCAATCGCAATTCCCTCACTGAGCATAAGAATGGCAGTTATCAATCCTGCCTTTAAAACAGTCTTCATATATCGACCCTCTAAGACAAAGTGGTTTATGGACAATGGATTCAATCCCCTTTTTAGGTCACCAACAATATCGACTCCATGTTTGTCAGCGTGTGTTGCAAAGACCATCAGGCTGCCAATAATAACAGTTGTCAGAGGAGTAGCAGCCGAAATCCAGAATAGCCTGGGCATTTTCTTGCTAATGTAGTGGGTGTTGATGAGAATAATATTCAGTTCGTGGTTGTAAGGAACTTTTACTGGGAGGACGCAAATGGATGCAACAGGAGATAGATCGTGGAAATTTTCGAACCTTCACAAAAAGATGGGATATCGCCGGATACTTTCCCGAGGATTTAATAGTGGAAGCAGGGAAGAGTGATTTAGACCCTCAGCTTCTGTCCTGCGACGGATTATTTTACGCTCTCTGTCAGAGGGAGTTAGAGCCATGGGATAAAAGGAAAGGCATGGTGTGTTTCAAGATCCCATTGTATATCTCTATAGTTATTACAACATGGAACCTTGATATGATATGGAACATTATCAATGGCTCTGCATTGTGTCTGACAGCAACAACAGAGATATTTGGTCTTCTTGATGGTACTTAACGTTTGTCCATAGGAAGAAGAGAAACGTTACCTCAAAACGTCCAACGCTGTCAATGCTAAGCACCCAGTGCATATAAAGAAATATATTATTCGGTGAGAATGAGAAGCCGACAAAATCGATATTGGTGCAGCTGACACTGACATATGATTATTGCCATTACCGCTGCTCTGGGTTCTGCCTTGTAACACGCCTGCCTCTCCAATAATGGTTCCCACAAGGAATGCTGACTTTGCCCCGAGACAGGAGGCTAAGGCATAGTTATCGGCCGCCCCGGCGCCTGACGGAACAAAATATGCACCGTTCAGCATTAGGTCTCTTGCCGATCTCCAGTTCCACTGATTCCATTCCTTGTCTGTTGCATACAGCCGTTTAGTTACCTCTTTAGCGTCGGCGTCATCGGGCGCTATGAATCTGTTGCCTTCGCTGTTAATTGTTGGGTTAGCGCTCCCACCGATTGCATACATTTCCCAGTGCGCGTAGTGGTTGTTCACCACGTGAAAGTACCGATGTCGACACTTGGGCATTCTTTGGATAAGCCCTTTGCCGAAGTAATTGAAGGCGATCGTTACTTGCAATATTACATCTTGCACATAGCTGTCGTTGTGACCAAGAAGCATCACCTCGTTATGGTAGACTGAAGTAGTTGTTTGATATGGTGATGGCAGTGGATCCCATGATTGCATCGATTAGCCGTCGTTACAATTGGAAAGAGAACAGTGGTCTATCCAGATATAGCATCCTTCGAATATTGAAATGCCATCGCCATCTGCCAGCGTTCTCCAGCCATAACGCTCTGGGGAATCCCTCACCATGGCATTTCCTGTTTGAATGCAGTCATGGATGCTAATGCCATGAATGATGATGTTGGTCACAAACTGTATTGTAATGTAGGCACCGTGGGCAATGTGGACATCAGCGCCTCTGCCATCGATTGTCTTGAAACTGTTCATGAGGAGCTCTTCTTTGAGTTGAATGACCATGTCGCTCTCAAATATGATCCATAGCGGTTCGTCTTGAATAATGGCATAGCGGAGAGTACCAGGTTTGGGATTCACAATATCATCATCACTGGAATCGGTTACTAAATAATATCGACCGTTCTTATCTCCAATGGCATCTCGGCCAAAGCCAATAGCACAATCTGCAAGCCTTTGCCTGTTCATTTGCCAGTTTGGGTCAAAACAAGATAATCCCAAACCTCATAGGGACATGATTCTCAAACATATACATTATAGTATCTACAGCCTTTAGCTCAGTTGCAGATGAAGGGTCAATGACATAAACAACATGGTGAAGATTTTTACGAATATAATGGAACTAGCCAGGGAAGACTGGCATAAGAAGCTCATTCAGATTGCTTCGCCATCTTCTATACATAGAGTCCTCCTCTAGATTGTTCAGATAGTGAACATGGATAGAACGGAAGTCTAAACGAAAATAACCTTGTTTTGAAGGTGCAGGTGTATATAATAGTGCCTTTATATCAAGGAATCCCATTGGTGCTTGGGATAAAAAACACTGAGTAGAGCAATTTCCGAAATTTGTTACAACAGTTACCATCATTTTTTTTTCCCAGTTAGATGAATATCACCATATTTATGTTACTTCCAAAGTTTTGTTGAGCATTGAATTTTGCAAACAGGGGGAGGTAGAAGTGATGATTGTAGGATGATTCAAGGACAAAGGTCCAACAATACTTCACCAAGCCAAGAAGCGTTTAATTTCTCTTTTGGTTTTAGGGTAGCCCAAACTACCTTTACTGTGCAAGTAATGAAACAAAAGTGCATGTTGCGAAACACAACAAATTCTGTACCATCGATTATATTTGCACCAAGTCAATATAGTATGATTAATACAATATATGGTTGATTGATCATATAATTGATGATATAGTTGATATTATGTGTAGACTAAGAGCTATATTGTCATAAGGAAGGTGGATGGTTAAGTCATAGAATTTGTCAGCAATAGTAGCAGAGGTGGAATAGTGTATTCAAAATTTAGAGTGTATTACTGTTGCAAACTGTAATCCTTTCTAAAGTAAAATCATATTTTCCATGCATTTTCCCTGTCGTAAGTCATACCACTTCTGATATATACCTAGTCATGATATTATTTTGTATTGAATACAACTTGACTAAACATGTTGTGAATCGAAGTTGATTTGTTAAGTCATACATGATAGGTTCATTTTGAAATTCTTATACTATAATACATTAACCTTTTCTTATGATGTGTGGGCTAAAAGATAAAAACATATTAAAATGTTAAAAGCACTAAACAATAGTGTCACTCTAATGTATTCACCTTTCATTTTTACACAATAATATTTGTGAACTTGGAACGTTCACATTAAATATAAAAAATTATCATTATTTTTAATTATAATATTTATTCTTTTTATTATTTTTCAAGTATAAAATTAATGTCAAAATTATTCTCACATTGCTCATTAAATTACGAAGTAGATTTCAATACAAAGTAATGTGAAATAAGTGGAAAGTGGAAAGATTATCAAATAAGGGTTGCATGGTAGCTTAGTCCCTACCAATTATTGAACTAAGTTGCCAAAACTAATCATGGAGATCAGATGAATATGTATATAGTCAACCAGCTAAGTTTCACCATATTTCCATTAGTCAAAACAAGTTAAAAGAAGATAACTTGGAGAAACAACTTTAAATGCAATGTCAGATGAATTTAATTAATAATACTAGCAAGAATACAGAGAAATGAAAGGTTGCTATCTGAAACTTAAATACAAAGAGATGAAAGGTTGTTATCTGGAACTTAAATACAGAGAAATCAAAGGTTGATATCTGAAACTTAAATTAAATACAAAGATATGAAAGGTTTCTATCTGGAACTTAAATACAGAGAAATAAAAGGTTGATATCTGAAACTTAAATTAGTAATTTCTTGCTACATCCATCAAGATCGAAAGGAAATTATACAATATTGAAATTCCTGTGAGGGCAACACAAAGATCGAGATTGTATAAGAGAGCAAGTGGGCATATCGATCATTGTCCATCGCAATTTAAAAAAACAGAGAATGCTTAGATATATCGGATTTCGATTTTCAAAAACAAAGAATGCTTAGATATATCGGATTTCAAAGACTCGAAATCCATTGGGTATCAGAATTGCAAACGAGTAAAATCCCTGCAAGTGGATACCGCTTTTTGATCACCTCCCTGACAGAAGAAAAATGATTCTTAGTAGTCCAGCAGGCAGTTGTCCCAGAAGGTTACATTCACTTCATCTCGTGATATATTCAAGAAGGGGGACTTCAATCAACTGGTTTTCTGTGCCATAGTTGCCCGACACTTGCAATGAAGTAAATTTGTTGTAAGACAGAGTCAGTTGTTCCAGGGCAGGATGGTCAAACAATCCTAACGACAAAGGTCCCCGATGACAAAGGTCTTGTCAGTTCATTATGTCTCAAGTCTACCACTTGAAGCATGCTCAGCTCCGACAGATTAAGCCACAGTTCTCCGCTCAACACATTGTTTCTCAAGATAAGTTGCACCAAAGACGACAACAACGCTGTTGGAAGAGAGTCGGGGAACCGATTATCGCTCCCATCCAAAAAAATCAGCTTCCTCAGTCTTTTCTGCAATATTGCCAGATTGCTCCTCGGGTTTCCAGCAGTCCTTGACATAGTGTCCATTCTTCCCACAATTGTAGTATTTGACCTTCTTTTTCTGTTGTCCGTTATGTTTTTGTCCCCTTTGTTCTTGACTTCTTATGCATGGTTGCCTTGCCCTATGCTTGGTAGCATAGGCTCAAGAAGAGTTTCCTTTGCTAATTCTGGCACTTCTTAATCCCTCTTCCTAAAGAAGAAAGCCTCTGAAATCATTGAAGAAGATGGTCCTCACCGTCACATAACTACATAACTCTCAATTGTACTAGAACATGTAATAACAACACTTTTTTGAATTTGTGAATTAAACTTATCTACATGAACTTTATAGACCAGTATAACACAAAGCCTAAAGTAACGATGGTCATTAATGTTTATCACATGTGACCTGATCATGGAAAAATAATAGACAAAGGAGCTAGAATAAGAAAGCCAAATGAAAAATCAAGTTGCTTCTTTATGCCAGGTGATTCTTTGTTGTTCAATTTGCTCAACAACTAA
>JASDQU010102463.1:151157-170923 GCA_032191745.1 Picea mariana
CAATTATAGGCTTTAGGACGAAATAACACTATTTGATAATGGCTACAATGTTGCATATTACAGGAAAGTACATTATGAAAGTTCGTGGTATTGAAACATTTGGTTTCAATGGAGGTTATCTACCTCAAGAATGGGAAAAATATAAAGACATGCTCATTTTTCTCTGAGGGTGACTCATAGACTTTGGCAACATGAATCATGACAAAACATGAATACATCTTTATATGAATATATAGTTGAGTGGTGTCTGGTGTAGATTTGATAATTGTGAGTGAATGCCTTTGAAAGGAATGGTGAAATGGATTTAAGGATTCCCGATACACACAAAATGCAATACAAGGTGCCTTTGTTTCTTCTAATGGCCAGCTAGATTGAATTCATTTTGGGGTCATTTGTAATCGTTGAGATTTGTGGAGATTGAGGCTTTTGCTCCATCCAATAGTATTGAAGAAGAGGATGGGGACAAAATGTTTCTGTCATAGCTTGAATGATGCATCTCCTACCAACGTAAAATCCATGACTGGAGGGCCTAATTTAGATGGAAGTAATATGATTGAGGAGATTAATCTGTATTTGGGTGAAGATTGTTTCGCCATGGTCAGAAAAGTCACGGTGGTCATAGACTTCACACGAGAGGCTAAGAGAGCTCTGTTTTGGTTTCTTTCTCATGCTCTACTTAAGCATGACATGCTTATACTTTTACACGTAGCCCAACTGGCTCTAGGTTCTGCAAAGAAAGGTAGGCCTATGGATTTAGACATGAGGATTCCCTATTGTTTTTCAATACCTATTTTTAGTTTTCATTTTGGTTCATAGATGGATTATTGTGTATTTTTTTTGTTTTCAAATCCCGTGAACTTGTCTTTATAGTCATCTAAATTAGTCTACACATGTAGGTTTGTTGCTAGATGTTGTTAGGAATGTTGTTGGATATCTTGAGTTTCAATATTGGATACTTTAGGTTTCCAACTTCCAGACGTATATCTAATCTACATTGAAATAGGTTTCTTCTGATGTCTGCAACATCTTAAAATTATATATTAAACCTAAAAGATTTGTATTAAGGTTTACATTCAATGGGTTTAGATAGATTTGTGCTAGTGTTTTTATCTAATAGAGAAATTACAACTTCTTTTACATACAGTAAGAGTTATGGTTCACCTGAGTCCCCACCCTACCTAGAGGTTGGAGAATGAACCAACCAACAACTTCTTTGTGCAATTGTGAATTTAGGACATTGGATAAAATAATTTTATTTAAGGCCATCATGCACTTTTGAGACCTATTTGACTAAATATATATTATAGATTTTGCTCCCATTTATAATTCAAACTTGGTGGTGCTCTAAAACAAATACACTAGTCCAAATTGTTCAGAGTGCAGGGATTGAATCTCCAATTTCCAACAAACATCATCTAAACCAAAAAGATTCTAATGTTCCAAACTCTTTGAAAATGCTTTGCATACAACAAAGACTAGAAGTAAATTCATAAGCTAAAACTGTGGTTACCATCATTTTTTTTTCCCAGTTAGATGAATATCACCATATTTATGTTACTTCCAAAATTTTGTTGAGCATTGAATTTTGCAAACAGGTGGAGGTAGAAGTGATGATTGTAGGATGATTCAAGGACAAAGGTCCAACAATACTTCACCAAGCCAAGAAGCGTTTGATTTCTCTTTTGGTTTTAGGGTAGCCCAAACTACCTTTACTGTGCAAGTAATGAAACAAAAGTTCATGTTGCGAAACACAACAAATTATGTACCATCGATTATATTTGCACCAAGTCAATATAGTATGATTAATACAATATATGGTTGATTGATCATATAATTGATGATATAGTTGATATTATGTGTAGACTAAGAGCTATATTGTCATAAGGAAGGTGGATGGTTAGATCATAGAATTTGTCACTAATAGTAGCAGAGGTGGAATAGTGTATTCAAAATTCAGAGTGTATTACTGTTGCAGAGTGTATTCCTTTCTAAAGTAAAATTATATTTTCCATGCATTTTCCCTGTCGTAAGTCATACCACTTCTGATATATACCTAGTCATGATATTATTTTGTACTGAATACAACTTGACTAAACATGTTGCAAATCGAAGTTGATTTGTTAAGTCATACATGATAGGTTCATTTTGAAATTCTTATACTATAATACATTAACCTTTTCTTATGATGTGTGGGCTAAAAGATAAAAACATATTAAAATGTTAAAAGCACTAAACAATAGTGTCACTCTAATGTATTCACCTTTCATTTTTACACATTATTACATTTTTTAAATGAAATTATAATATTTGTGAACTTGGAACGTTCACATTAAATATAAAAAATTATTATTATTTTTAAGTATAATATTTATTATTTTTATTATTTTTCAAGTATAAAATTAATGTCAAAATTATTCTCATATTGCTCATTAAATTATGAAGTAGATTTCAATACAAAGTAATGTGAGATAAGTGGAAAGTGGAAAGATTATCAAACAAGGGTTGCATGGCAGCGTAGTCCTTGCCAATTATTGAACTGCCAATTATTGAACTAAGCTGCCAAAACTAATCATGGAGATAAGATGAATATGTATATAGTCAAGCAACTAAGTTTGACCATATTTCCATTAGTCTTTCCATTAGTCAAAACAAGTTAAAAGAAGATAACTCGGAGAAACAACTTTAAATGCAATGTCAGATGAATTTAATTAATAATACTAGCAAGAATACAGAGAAATGAAAGGTTGCTATCTGAAACTTAAATACAAAGAGATGAAAGGTTGTTATTTGGAACTTAAATACAGAGAAATCAAAGGTTGATATCTGAAACTTAAATTAAATACAGAGATATGAAAGGTTTCTATCTGGAACTTAAATACAGAGAAATCAAAGGTTGATATCTGAAACTTAAATTAGTAATTTCTTGCTACATCCATCGAGATCGAAAGGAAATTATACAATATTGAAATTCCTGTGAGGGCAACACAAAGATCGAGATTGTATAAGAGAGCAAGTGGGTGTATCGATCGTTGTCCATCGCAATTTTAAAAAACAGAGACTGCTTAGATATATCGGATTTCGATTTTCAAAAACAAAGAATGCTTAGATATATCGGATTTCAAAGACTCGAAATCCATTGGGTATCAGAATCACAGACGAGTAAAATCCCTGCAAGTGGATACCGCTTTCTGATCGCCTCCCTGACAGAAGAAAAATGATTCTTGGTAGTCCAGCAGGCAGTTGTCCCAGAAGGTTACATTCACTTCATCTAGTGATATATTCAAGAAGGGGGACTTCAATTAGCTGGTTTTCTGTGCCATAGCTGCCCGACACTTGCAATGAAGTAAATTTGTTGTAAGACAGAGTCAGTTGTTCCAGGGCGGGATGGTCGAACAATCCTAACGACAAAGGTCCCCGATGACAAAGGTCTTGTTAGTTCATTATGTATCAGGTCTACCACTTGAAGCATGCTCAGCTCCGGCAGATTAAGCCACAGTGCTTTGCTCAACACATTGTTTCTCAAGATAAGTTGCACCAGAGACGACAGCAGGGCCGTCGAAAGAGATTCGGAGAACTGATTATCGCTCCCATCCAAAAAAATCAGCTTCCTCAGTCTTTTATGCAATATTGCCAGATTGCTCCTCGGGTTTCCAACAATCTTTGACATAGTGGCCATTCTTCCCACAATTGCAGTATTTGACCTTCTTTTTTTGTTGTCTGTTATGTTTTTGTCCCCTTTGTTCATGACTTCTTATGCATGGTTGCCTTGCCCTATGCTTGGCAGCATAGGCTCAAGAAGAATTTCCTTTGCTAATTCTGGCACTTCTTAATCCCTCTTCCTAAAGAAGAAAGCCTCTGAAATCGCTGAAGAAGATGGTCCTCACCATCACATAACTACATAACTCTCAATTGTACCGGAACATGTAATAACAACACTTCTTTGAATTTGTGAATTAAACTTATCCACATGAACTTTATAGACCAGTATAACACAAAGCCTAAAGTAACAATGGTCATTAATGTTTATCACATGTGACCTGATCATGGAAAAATAATAGACAAAGGAGCTAGAATAAGAAAGCCAAATGAAAAATCAAGTTGGTTCTTTATGTCAGGTGATTCTTTGTTGTTCAATTTGCTCAGCAACTAAAAAACTAAGAGAAATCTCATATTTCAAGGAGGATTATTGTTTCTAGATAAGCAAGATCTTTGAATGAGATTTTGGTCCTTAGGTGCAACCCTCTAGAGGATACTTCAATTACAACCCTCTAGAGGAGACTCTGATTACTTTACAACTTTGCTCTCATTTACAAAACCTAGAGTTTACTCACTTTCGAGATTAAGAATATCTCTCATCAACTCTTTATTGATGGCACAATTCTCCTCAACACCAAAAATATGCAAACAAACCCTAAACATGTCCTTATAACAGCAGGATGGAGTTGACAAATAAAAAAATACCAATATTTATGCCTCAAATCGTGTCCGATGCTAGGAAAGCACCTTGCAAATCTAGGAATTTCATTTAAAGGAGGCTCGATCCTTAAGAAGCTTTCAGATCTCTAGGAATGCCTTTTAGAAACAAACTAAAAAGGAGTGGGAAGCAATAGTAAAGAAAAAAGAGAGAAGGACTCAACCCTTGCAAAAGAGATGGGTATACCAAGTAAGGAGAATCCATCTCTTGAATGCATCTTTTAGTGCATGCCCTATCTTCTGATGGAGCATCCATGTAGCTCTAGATGTGTTCTTCAAGAGATATAAAAGGTTATGAGAGAATATTCCCCTTTGAAACTGGTGTGGAACTTAACAGGAATAAATAGTAATCCATCATTTGACAACAACTAAGAATGTTGGGAGTATAATAGACCGTTCAGTATCTAATTATGTGTAAGGGTCATCTTTTTCTCTAGGCTTTTGTTCTATTGGAGTTGAGGTTAGGAGGAAGGTACAAGATAGTCTGACTTTCCCATCAACACCACACATTGTGATGAAGTGTAGTTCCATATAAGATCTTTCATACACACATCATAATTCTAAGTGAGATCCTGGAAACTAAATTTCGTAGTAGAATGCCTACTTGAACAAATATTTATGTCAAACGCTTGGAGTCCAACGACTCATATAACGGGATTCTAGCTTGCTACATTCCCATAAAATATTTATTTTCATTTTTTGTAATTGATAATGACAAACAATTTTAAGAAAGTGATCCATATTCCAAAAATAAATTATAGAGATGATTGAACCAGGTTGCAAGAAGTCATAGTTCATTCCATTGATCAAAAGAACAACTTCTTCAAGAGGCATGGAAAACTTTCATGCTTAGAATTGTTGCGTGGGATCATCTAAGTAGAAGAGGTGCTTACATTCAAATTTATGATATTGGAAGGTCCAATCAAACTAGATTTTGAATTGAAAGCAAAGAAGTATCACCTTTCTGTCGCTGTCATTTGCTATTGTCATTTCTCATAACTGAATTATATTGCCACATTCAGAACAATATGTTGTTTTGATTGTAATTCTCTATGCTTGAAATTTTTTGCAAAGAAACATGCAGTGGTATAACGACATATAAATTTTAGCAAGAAATGACTCTAAATCCCTTAACGGTAGGCAATTAACATCATTCATTGCAAAATAACTTGATCATCATTGCAACCTATTCACAATAGTAGCAGTATTCCACAATAATAAAAACTAAGCTGACGAATAAAATTGCCCCAACTGTAAATAAGTTTTTGGTGCAGGAACAGGAAAATATCTTAACTAGTCCTTATTTCATGCTTTACATGGAATTGTTGAATGACTTGAAAATCATAGCTTTAAAAGAGATGAACTTTAGTTAACCGCAGGTGCGTGATATCAGTTATAAACCATCAATCTAAGTCTCCCTCCCTTACTTTAGACATGAGAGTATCACCATCATCCTCTGCGCTTGCAGTAGCTAAGTTGCTCCCCTGAACATCATTTCCTTCGTCTGGTCTACTAGAACCAGTCTCCCCGTTGTTTGCAGGACCGGAGCTTGTTTCAGCTTGAGCTTGCTAAGTTGTTGAAAAGGAATCCCGAAATGGCCCAGCAAGAGAGACCTGGAAGTTCCTGTTTGTCTTTCTACCACTACCATTGACATTGGCTGCTTCGTGGGCAGGAAATATAACAACAACACCACCACCAGAAGCTTCTTGTTGATTTGGGGCAATCCTACTAGTACCAACCATGGTATTGTCAGAGTTCATTTCCCGCCCGAGAGATTCATAATTACGGTTATTTGATGCTCCCAGAGTATCCTGTGAAGAAAACCCATCAATTTCCACCTTGCCCATCCGATGTGCTGTCGGAATTCCGAACCCAAGGAGAGCTTTTCCCATGGGTGCAAACCTGCTCATACTCCACGCCATCTCTGGGCATCTCATATCGACAAACTGGACAAGAATTATGTTGTTCAAGCCACAGAAGAATGCAAACAGAATGGTACATGTGTTTATAGGGCATCTGTCTTACCTCGGTGCCCACTTTAGTTCATCCTTGCACACATCACACTGTGTAGAATTGGTAACAAGAAGGTCTTGCGTAATTTTAATGGTGGGCATTGTTCCTATGGAAGCTTTGGAGGCAGGGGGTGTCCCATACCTATTGGCGTCATTTTTGGCCAATTGTTTAATAAGTTGATCCAAATCAGGCCCAAGGAAATAATCCCCAAAGTTACCAGGCAATCTGGTTGGTCGTGCCCTTATGCTATCGTCAACAAAGATCTCCACATTCCCCCCACCCACTCCCATCAAATTCTGCATCATCTCACCATGAGTAAACATCATAGGATTGAACCCACCAGGATCCATCCATATTCGTACCCTTCCTCCTCGCCTTGTCCATTCCTCGTCATTAGTATTACTATTGTTTTTGTAATCATCATTCCCATGTTGGAAGAAAGCAACAAGGGATTCCATCATTTGGGTGATGCCATGATCAACTGTAAGAGTTGAGCGTGGAGCTGCCTATGGCAGCCATGGCTCTTCCCACCTTTTGAATCCCTGAAAAAGCTAAGCGACTCTTAATGTGGAAAGGACTGAGAACTGACACACTGACAGATGCCATCCCTGTCAGCCAGGCGCAGATGGGATCGCTCATTATGGAATACTATTATGAAATGAAAAATATTGATAGACCTCCGCCATCAGTTTGCAATAAGACTTTCAGTTTTATATCCAATAATAATACAGATAAACAATATTAATTTTATTATTTAATTGAAAAAATACAAGCTGTTATGTTAAGCTTTGGAAAAAATTTAAAAATCAAACTAAAATAATAACATGAGAGGCCACCATATGTGTTTTATAAATCACTCATGGTCTTCTGATTTCCATGATGACTCTGGCGTCGAGAGTTTATTACGAGAGAAGCTCCATTGACAATATATTTGAATGGGGTGCTATGAACATTGCGATGGATACTTTTTGCATGTGTGTTTATGTGTTAGGTTTATTTCCAAATTCTTCGTCTTAATTTTATTGTAAAACCATATCAAGAAAGAATTAATGAAGTCAGATATGGTCATGACGATGACAGTTGCAATAGCAAGTTAAAACTAGAATATATTTTTTATTTTTTATTATTCACAGTCATGTTAATGCCTTAACAACACACTTCATCACCGACTATTCTACACCCCAGGGGGCTATTAAATTATATATTTTAAATTAATAATAATAAAAAATTTATTTGTTTTCGTAAATTAAATATATAGTAAAAATATTATCATAAATTTATATTATATTTACGATTAAAATTAAATTATTTCAACATATTACAAAACATACACTAAAATAAAATATTGAAATTTCTTAAGAAATACACTAAAATAAAATATTGAAATTTCTTAAAAAAATACACTAAAGAAATACACTAAAATAGAATAGAATAGGAAAAATGGATATCCCTTTTTCCTCGACCAGCCTAGAGTGCTAATGATTATAGATCCAACTATCACTATATATGCATGTATAGTTCTTTTTTTTTCCAATTGAAAATTCACACAAAATTATATTAGATTATAATTTTTTTTACATCTTCAAATATCCTTGATCAATAATTGATCCCTTCTAATCCACAAGACACAGGATTGTCACAATAACTGTCCACAAAAACCATATACAAAAAAAACACTGATCACATGTAACATTTACAGTATCACTGTGCATAGGGAATACTAATATAATGAAGTTCATCACCTCAAAATATCAAAAATGCTTTCACGCCCATGCCAAAAAATAATGTTCAGACTTCAAAAACTATGGAGGAATTAAAACAATTCAATATGGATTGGAGGACCCACTATCCCTCCTTCCCAAGTGAAATAAGATAATCTTACGTTTGGCTCCAAGAGAGCATGCTTTGATAATCGATCTGCCTCCTCATTGAATTCCCTGTAGATGTGTTGAAAGCAGATACCTTGAAATGATGTAGACAGTTCCAATGTTTTGTGTTTCCATCCTTCAATGTCAATGGCTGGAAGTTTCCATTTATTGTTTAGCCAATCAATAATCACCTTGGAGTCCCCCAAAATATGAATGTTTTGAGTATTCAAGTGTTTTTCTAATGTGAGAGTGGCCCATGCTCCCATAAGCTCAGCTTTTGTGTTTGTACCTTCCCCGCAATTGAAGTACCATCTGTATACCGAAGACTCTGAGCATTTTATGACACCCCCAGCTCCACAATTCAAGCCACCTGCTATAGATGCGCCATCAAAAAAAGAAATAGTAAAACCTTCATACTGAGTGATCGACCTCTGTCTTAAGTTCAGTAATTTTTGTGATGGAGGGTTCTCGATTAGCGAGCCAAGTATCTTGTATACCACGCCCCAAGCCAAAGGAGCTTTCTCTGCAAAGAGTACTTTGTTTTGTTCAAGCCATATGAAACAACAAGTCATTGCAGTCAACCTTTTTGATCTAGACTTGTTCTTTGTCGAGGATTCTATGCACTCAATAAGTGACAATCCAACCCAAGAATTTTTTATTTGAAGAAAATGAGAAATTCTGGTCCAATTTTTTTTTGCAAAGGTGCATTATATGAAAAGGTGGTCGTTGTCTTCTGAATTTTGCTTACATAGAGAGCAAATACCCGGGCCCTCCCATCCTTTCTTTTGTAATACATCCCAGGTTAGTATCCTATTGTCTGCAACCAGCCATAGAAATAATTTTATCTTCAATTGTATTTTCCATTTCCATAAGTTAGCCCTCCATCCATGTCAAATCGAGAAATTTTGTGTAGCTATAAGGGCATCATAAATGTTTATGACTGATAAGTTCCCAGATGAATCACCATCGGTCCATAGAAGAGTATCATCGGTGTCGTGGAGCGAAATCCTAGCTCTTTTAAGCTCAAAAGTATAGCTATCCCAAATTGTAGCAAGATTCTCAAATAATCCCAAGTCCTCATAGCTCAACCAAATCTCAGAGAAGGTGATTGGATCCCGGGCAACAGTGGCTTGAGATAGGACAATTATCCTTTTTTGTTTTAATATTGAAATGATCTCTTCTGGGAGGAAGGAATTGTCACCGATTCCATGTATCCGATCTCTTCCAATGGAAATGAGATGTCCAGATCCTGGTCGCCAGCTGAGCCAATGGGTGATAACATGTATAGAGTGGGTAAGACTAGCCCAGATTCTAGATGCAAAAACAAATTTGTGTGTTGCCAGTCTAAGCCAGTTTATTACAGTTGTGTTTGATAAATATTTGTCCATTAAAACCTTATGCCATATACCTTCCTATGACAATACCCTCCATAGAGTATTAACAGACAAAGTCGTATTGAAGTGAACAAGATTTCGGAAACCCCAACCTCCATTCTTCTTTGGTCTAGATAATGTCTCCCCTCTACAAAGATGATACTACTGCATATATTTTCTACCATTCCATAGAAAGTGAAACATCAATTTTCTAATCTTGTTTAATACTAAGCCAGGAATAGCTTCCATAGACATCTAATAAACAGGCTGGCCTCCGAACACCGTTTTAACCAGAATGTATCTTCCTCCCATAGAGAGCCACATGTTACACCATAAACCAATTTTCTTGGTTAATTTAGCCACTAGCCAATCCCAATCATCTGCCCTATGCGCCCCGGTCTTTGGATAGTAACCCAGGTATCTTAAACCAATCGAGAGATCACTAAAGTTATCTGGTAGGATTGTCTTGAAAGGGGCCAATTCTACCTCTGTGAGACCTTCAAAATGAACAGTGGTCTTTGTTTGATTAACCGATAGTCCAGAGCATTTACAGAATAATTTGATAATTTTGTCGATTTCCATCTATTCATGTAAACTTGCCCTTGTCATAATGAGTACATCGTCCACGAACAAAAGATGAAGAATTTTTATGAATCTAGAAACTTTTATAGCTGTAATATTACCTTCCCCAATGTTATTTTTCAGTAATAAACTGAGGCCTTCCACCACCAAGATAAAAAGCAATGGTGATAATGGACATCCTTGACGTAAACCCCTGCCACTTTTGAAGAAATATGTGGCCTCACCATTAAGTAATACTGCAAAGGAAGAGGAAGTGACACATGACATGATCTAATTTGTCATATGGATCCCAAAACCCACCTTTAGTAGGATCAATCTTAAATGATCCCAGTCAATACAGTCATATGATTTCCTCAAGTCCATCTTTAACACAAGTGATTTTTTTTTTTTTAATGTTGTGTAGGCTCTCATGAGTTGTGCCAATAGCATTTTGAATCTGCCTTCCTTTTAAAAAACCCAACTATTCATCAGAGAGTGACTTAGAAAGAAAGGGTTTAATTTGATTAGCAATGATTTTTCATATCAGTTTGTAACATAGACTGCACAATGATATCGGGCAAAAATCGTCAAATCTAGCCGGTTTTTTTGCCTTCAGAATCAAGGTCAAGAAGGTTGAATTTAAACATCCCACGATTGAGCCTAACCTTCTTGACTCCTCCACGATTTCGAGAAGATCCTCCTCTAATAAATCAAAGAAGAAAGTAAAAAATTCAGTTGTCCAATCGTCCGACCCTGGACTCTTATCCTTTTTAAAGTGAAATAGAACAGATTTTAACTCTTCCAATGTAACAGGATTATACAAAGAGCATGACTCCTCATCATTTAACATCTAGGGAAAGAGCTCATTTATCTTGAATTGTTCAGTTGTAATCAGAATGAGCGAGGCCTTGTAGAAATTTTTTAAATATAGGACCGTTGCTTTCTTTATGGCATCTTGTTCGGTTATCTTAACTCCATTTCCATCGGTGATCTCCCAAACATGTTTCCAGACTCTATTGTGGCTAGCAAAATTGTGAAAATACTTAGTATTATTGTCCTCGCATGCCATCTATATAGCCCTGTTGCGCAGTCTCCATTGTTCTTCAACTCCTCTTAATATATTGTTTCTTTCCAATTCCATCTGCCAGAGAGACAGTTCCACTTCATGATTTGTAGGATCACCGACCAGTAATATTATTGAATCCTTAATATCTGATTCGAGATCCAACAACTTTGCTTTGCTTCTGGCCAAGTTCTCTTTATACCAAAGTTTCGTTTGAGAATTTAATACTTTTAATTTCCAAACTATCATGTTTTGTTTTCCACCTTCAGAAAGGAAGACAGGGTCTTTCCATATATTATAGACTAGATCCACAAAATCATGATCATTAAGCCAATGTGTATTAAATTTAAAAGGATAGACCTTATACACGGGAGGTAATTCCAGCTGTAATAATACAGATGCATGATCAGAGATAAAAGGAAACTCAACCTACGACCTATAAAGGCCAACATTTGTTAATAGACCTTCAGAAATAAGAACCCTGTCTAATCTCCTTGCAATTGCCTCCTGACCAATACACCCGTTCCTCCAGGTAGGAAGCAATTTAGACGGCTTGATGTCTATCAATTTTTTGGATGAAAATAGTTCCCTGTAATATTCATCTGTAGTTCCAGGCCCAGAGGATCCTCCCCAGACCTCGTCCGAAGAAAAAATGATATTCAGATCCCTTGCAATGATCAAATTTTTAATAAACAAAATACCACTGTCTTCCACCGATTTCGAGAAGAGGTTTTGATCTGTGCACGGGCCATATATATTAAGCAAAGCTATCTCCCGGTTGTTTAAATTACACCTGCCTGTTAACAGAATACCACCAATAGTAAGATATGGAACTAAATCATATAAATTAGGATCCCAAGAGACTAACAGTCCCTCCGATGTACCCACAAAATTTACTGAACTCAAAACCCAGGAGGGGCGCAAAAGGTGCATGGAATCTCTTGCTTTATGAGCATTTACCAAAGTTTCCTGAAGAAAAACGATTTCAGGACGAGTGTGATCCAAGAGACGATGAACTGAAGCCTCTTTGAGGGTGCCTCCTATCCCTCTTACATTTAAGGATAGTAATAACATCACTTTGCCCTCACCGAGGCTTTCATTGCTCTAAGAGCCCCACTGTCAGTGGAGGAAGGAACAAAATCATCGGTCTGTGGAGTTTTTTGTGCCAAATTTTTTCGGGTACTTTGTGTCTTAATGGGAGAAAGTTTTATGCCTAGTCCCCTAGACTAGGCGAATTCTTTCCCAGACCCCTATGTTTGAGCCTTAGAAGTACTTGCCTCTGATTTTTTCGTGGGAACATGAATAGCCTTTTCCAAATAGGTAAACAATTTGATAGAGGCGTTTTTATCCCGAATGAAGGGAATTGGGGAATCAAGTATTGCACTGAGAGATGACTCATCCTCCTTAGGTTCTTTGTACCCATGCTCCATCATAATGTCAAACATCCTTGGTGGGGAGGGGGAAGGGATTGTTCCCGGGTCTCGAGAGCTAACCAACCAAGGTAAGGATATCTGAGGTGACTCTACAGGAGTGTTTGATGGTAAACCAGGAGCAACAGTCAGAAGGTACTCGGAAGTCGGGAAAGGGAGAGAAACCACGTCAGGTGATAATGCCGAAGTCACCACAGCTGGAAGATTTTTCCCTAAGATCCCCTCAAAATGCCGCTTATCTAAAGACGTAGATAAATGAAGCCAACGTGAGTTTTCCAAAGCGTCCCTTTCCCAAAGTTTTAAACATGAGAATAAAGTAGGACAAAAAAGCTTTAATTTACCTGTAAGATAAGTCGCCATTTCCGCCTAATTTTCCATCTCGGTTCCATAGTGAATTGGTTTATCTCCGAAGGAGTCCACTTCATTCACATAGTCGGGGGGATCTTCTTGTAAAAGAGTATCTTCTGACTTCTCTTCTAACACCTTACTCATGCAGTTACGATGAAGATGGTCGATACAACGACACCAACTGCACTAGAATGGAATTCCCAGGTAGTCCAAACGTTGAGTGATATGACGTCCTTAAGAAGGTACAAATTTGTGCCAAGGATAGAAGCTATTTTGAAGGGACCTAGCCACAAATTTTGGAATTTAGAATGTCTCCCTCTCTCAGCATGGGATGAGTCCCATAGTAAGACTTTCTCATCAATCTTAAATTCAGTAGCCTTTGCTCGTTTGTTAAAATACTTCTTCACCGTTTGTTGCCTCCTTTTCAGATTTTCCAAGGAAAAATTCCTTTTTTCTTCTAGGGCTAACAATGTATTTATCCTTTGGGAAACATTAGAAGAATTTAATTCTTCAATCTGTAACATCAACTGTAAGGAAGAAAACTCTAGTTCAATAGGAAGAATAACCTCTTTGTCGTATACGAGCTGAAAGGAAGTAAAGTCTGTACTTGCTTTGGAGGTTGTACATTCTTCCCAAAGAGCATAAGTTAGAAGTGTGTGCCACTAGTGAGGTTTTTCTTCTATGATTATCTTTATAATCCTGACCAAATTCTTATTACTAGACTCTACTAGTCCATTTCCCTGAGGGTAATAAGCAGATGAAATGAAATGCTTGACGCCTAGTTTAGCCATAAATTGGGTCAATTTTGCAGAAATGAAGGCTAGACCATTGTCTGTAATGATTTCTAATGGAAGGCCAAATCTAGAAAAGATATTAGACTCTAGAAAATAAATTACTTGTTCATCTTGCACATGTTTAAGGGGGACAACCTCAGTCCACTTAATAAAGTAATCAGTGGCTATCAAAATAAAGATATGCCCCGTAGAGGATGAAGGATTGATTGGACCAATAAAGTCTACACCCCACTTAGAAAAAGGGAAATCCGGAAGGACATGCGGTAAAGGCATGGCATAAATACATTCTTTACCAACGAATTTTTGGCATTTATCACAGGACCTTGCAAATGTGTAGGAATCACGAAAGATCAAAGTCCAGTAATAACCATTTCTTATGATCTTAAAAGCAATAGCTTTAGCAAAAAAATGACCACCAATATGAATGATAGATGTGATGACCCATGGATCTCGTTTAATAATTTATGTGCTTCCTCATCATTTACACATCAGAGCAACAAACCATCAGCACATCTACTAAACAAGGAGTCCACTAAAATGATATACCTAGAAGCTTCAAGGTAGAGTCTCCTTCTTTGATCAGGATTGATCCAGGTGGATATCGGTGGCCACCCACCTTTTCAGGCAAATTTGGCAATTTAATATTTCGTGACAGACTTCCACAAACTGAGCAGCGCGACGTCTCCAACAAGGCAAGTATCTCACCAAGATGCAGATTCAGTAAACGCTTTTCCTTCTCCCACGGAAACTCAACGCAATGGAGACCATTGCTTCTTAAGGAGGGAGGATTGATCTAGGTGGATATCGATGGCCACCCACCTTTTCCAACTGGCTCAAAAAAGTTTTCTGGCAAATTTGACAATATACTATTTTTAGTAGTTTTTAACTTCCAGAGCCATTTTGAGGCCCAAATGAAGGTTTTTCAAGATTCAGGTTCTCAATGATATCCAAAGGTATTATTGAGTCCACAAAATGAATCTCCTCGACGATACCTTTCCAACAAGCTATCATACGCCTAAAACGGAGATCGTATGCAAAAGTTACAACCCTGGGAAGTTTATGTACTAACTTACCCAAACGGGGTCCACATGACTTTTGGCGCTTCATCTCCTAGGGTTAGGTTTTTGGATGTCTAGGGTTTTTGGCATTCCTTTTTATTGTAAAAATGCCTTCAGATTCTCATTGTAATCATCTACTAGCGAATGCGAGTATTCGTCACATCTCTTCTCAGAGTTAAGCTGCCACCATTCTAGCGAGTCCTTCACTTTGTATTTTTATAGTCTCTATACATTTCTTTCATTAATAGAAATTGTGTATTACTGTATATCTATGTTTATGGTTGCATCTCTAATACATTTTTGTTATATTATTGAATATCTGTGATATCTATGTGCATTTATTTATTATATCTCCGATCTCATTTCGTGTTGAAAATAATCTGTATCAGTGGTATCATAGTAGGCTGCTCTTGATCATTTTTTTCAATGCATGTCCCCGACGAGGTCCGAGTATAGCAAGTTGGGTCTCAAGATTGTCTCTCTTGAAGACAATCACTCTCGCACATCTAAGAAACCCTCAATGGTGAAGGAAAAGAAAAACGACGGAGCAAATGATCTTATCAATCTATTGCTTGAGCAAGCTCTCACGCGACAGAGGGACGAAATGATGGAGAATTTTGCCCACATCCTTTAACGCTGGCCGATAGCATCAGGTGCATCTTCATCAAACAACCACTTTGGAGGTGCCTCGCCTTTCAAGATACAAGTTAATTTTGATATTCCTGTATTTGAAGGACAAATAGATGCAGAAGCCTTAGAAAAATGGTTAACTCTGCTAGAAGGTTATTTCTCTGTTCACAATTTTTTCGACAAAGAAAAGATCACCTTCGCACTCCTTAAATCTCTCCCTCATGTCAAACATTGGTGGGAAATTTACTGGGAGCAAAGTTCCACAGAGGAGTCTGGAATATATGGGGCCCATCCCACTTGAGATTTGTTTGTGGATGCGGTAAATGAACAGTATTACCCTGTTGGCAACTATGAGAACCAGTACATGAGATGGACCACACTGCGGCAAGAGAGAGGCCAAGTAGTTCCAGAGTTCGCCAATAACTTCCATACCTTGTGCACCAAGCTGGGTATCAAAGACTCAAAGCGACATTTGGTTCTGAAATACCGCGAGGCTCTGCAGAGATACATCCAAACTGTAATGGATTTTTTGGACATCTCATCACTCGGTGTTGCTTATCGATATGCTATTAAAATCGAGCAGAAATTTAAGCATCAGAACAAACGAGAGTTTGGGTCTACAAATCCACAACAACCAAAGTATGATAAAGATGGCCCTAACAAACAGTCTCCCGAAAACCAGTCCAAGACACAGGAAAAGAAGGCTCACGGGAAGACAAAGAAGGACACCGAAAAATGGTGAGAGTTACACAAAAGCCCCTGGCACAACACCGATGAATGTCGCTCAAAATAGTCATTGGTGGTCGAGATCAAAGACAAAGAGCTGAACCCCGATTCAGAATTTGATTCTGAAAATAATGGTAAAGGACAGATCATTGACGCGGACCCCATTGCTATTGTTGCAACCGCAACAATTCAACTAGAAGAACCAACAGATCATGAAGAGGGGGAGCACCTTTTTCATTCACAGATGTGGGTGAAGGGGACCCCGCTGCATTTTATTGTTGATAGCAGAATCCAAAAGAACCTCATTTTAGCAGAGGTCGTCAAACAGATGGGATTGTCGACAACAACACACCTGCAACCATACAACATCGGGTATCCCATCAACACCTGCAACCTGCAACCATACAACCGTTCTCTCATGTAGCCCGACTTGTTGAACAACCTCAGCCTCAGCAGGTTCGTGACAGGCTTCCACAAACTGAGCAGCGCGACGTCTCCAACAAGGCAAACAACACACCAAGATGCAGATTAAGTAAACACTTTTCTCTCTCCCCCGGAAACTCAACGCAATGGAGACCATTGCTTCCTAAGGAGGGAGGATTGATCTAGGTGGATATCGCTGGCCACCCACCTTTTTCAACTGGCTCAAAACAATTTTCTGACAAATTTGGCAATTTACTATTTTTAGCAGTTTTTAACTTCCAGGGCCATTTTGAGGGCCCAAATGAAGGTTTTTCGAGATCGATGTTCTCAATGATTACCAAAGGAATGATTGAGTCCCCAAAATAAATCTCCTCGACAATACCTTTCCAACGAGCTATCATACGCCTAAAACGGAGATCGTATGCAAAAGTTACGACCCCGGGAAGTTGATGTACTAACTTACCCAAACAGGGCCCACATGACTTTTGGCGCTTCATCTCCCAGGGTTAGGTTTTTGGATGTCTAGGGTTTTTGGCATTCCTGTTTATTGTAAAAAGGCCTTCAGATCCTAATTGTAATCATCTTCTTGCGAATGCAAGTAATCGTCACATCTCTTCTCAGAGATAAGCTGCCACCATTCTAGCGAGTCTTTCACTATGTATTTTTACAGTCTCTGTACATTTCTTTCATTAATGGAAATCATGTATTACTGTATATCTTTGTTTATAGTTGCATCTCTGATACATTTCTGTTATATTATTTAATATCTGTGATATCTCTGTGCATTTCTTTATTATAATCCGATCTCATTTCGTGCCGAAAATAATCCGGATCAGTGGTATCAAAGCAGGCTGCCCTTGATCATTTTTTTCAGTGCGTGTTTCCGATGAGGTCCGAATATAGCAAGTTGGCTCTTGAGCTTGTCTCTCTTAAATACAATCACTCTCACACACCCAAAAAACCCTCAATGGCAAAGGAAAAGAAAAACGACAGAGCAGATGATCCTATCAATTTGTTGCTTGAGCAAAATATCACGCAACAGATGGACAAAATGATGGAGAATTTTGCCCACATCCTTCAACGCCTACCGATAGCATCAGGCGCATCTTCATCAAGCGGCCACTTTGGAGGCACCTCGCCTTTCAAGGTACAAGTTAATTTTGATATTCCTGTATTTGAAGGACAAATAGATGCAGAAGCCCTAGAAAAATGGTTAACTCTGCTAGAAGGTTATTTCCCTATTTACAATTTTTCCAACAAAAAAAAGATCAACTTTGCAATCCTTAAAGCTCTCCCTAATGTCAAACATTGGTGGGAAACTTACTAGGAGAAAAGTTCCACAGAGGAGTCTAAAATATATGGGGCCGATTCCACTTGGGATTTTTTTGTGGATGCGATAAATGAGCAGTATTACCTTGTTGGCAACTATGAGGACCAGTACATGAGATTGACCACACTGCGACAAGAGAGGGGCCAAGCATTTCCGGAGTTCACCAATACCTTCCATGCGTTGTGCACCAAATTGGGTATCAAAGACTCCGAGCGACATTTGGTTCTGAAATACCGCGGGGCTCTACACAGATACATACAGACTGAAATGGATTTTCTGGACATCTTATCACTCGGTGCTACTTATCGATATGGCGTTAAAATCTAGCAGAAATTTAAACACCAGAACAAATGGGAGTTTGGGTCTGCAAATCCGACACAACCAAAGTATGATAAAGATGGCCCTAACAAACAGTCTCCTGAAAACCAGTACAAGACACAGGAAAAGAAGGGTCACAGGAAAACAAAGAAGGACACCGGAAAATGGTGCGAGTTCCACAAACGCCCCTTGCACAACGTCGATGAATGTCGCTCAAAATAGTCATTGGTGGCCGAGATCAAAGACAAAGAGCTGAACCCTGATTCTGAAAATAACGGTAAAGGACATATCATTGACGCGGACCCCACTACTATTGTCGCGACCACAACAATTCAACCAGAAGAACCAACAGATCCTGAAGAGGGGGAGCACCTTTCTCATTCACAGATGTGGGTGAAGGGGACCTCGTTGCATTTTTTTGTTGGTAGCGAAAGCCAGAAGAACCTCATCTCAGCATAAGTCGTTAGATAGTTGGGATTGTCGACAACACCACACCCGCAACCATACAACATCGGATGGCTTCGCCAAGGATGAGATCTTTGTGTCAGCCAGCAGTGTCGATTGTCATATGACATCCAACCCTTCAAGGATGAGGTATTATGTGATGTTGCCCGACTGGATGTCTGTGATGTTCTCTTGGGCCAACCATATATGTGGAAGCGCAATGTTGTTTATGAGTCTCGACCCCGCAGTGCTATTGTTACTTTGGGGGGTCATCTCTACAGAATACCAGAGGTAGTTCCGACTACTGTTCCACCTAAGCCTCAATACCTGTAGCCGGACTTGTTGAACAGCCTCAGCGTCAACAAGTTTGTGACAAACTTCCACAAACTGAGCAGTGCGACGTCTCCAGCAAGGCAAGCAGCTCACCAAGATGCAGATTCAGTAAACGCTTTTCCCTCTCCCCTGGGAACTCAACGCAATGGAGACCATTGCTTCCTAAGGAAGGCGGATTGATCCAGGTGGATATCGGTGGCCACCAACCTTTTTCGACTGGCTCAAAACAGTTTTCTGACAATTTTGACAAATTATTATTTTTAGCAGTTTTTAACTTCCAGGGCCATTTTGAGTGCCCAAATGAAGGTTTTTTGAGATTGAGGTTCTTAATGATAGCCAAAGGCATGATTAATCTTCCAAAACAAATCTCCTCAGCGATACCTTTCCAACGACCTATCATACGACTAAAATAGAGATCATATGCAAAAGTTATGACCCCAGGAAGTTGATGTACTAACTTTCCCAAACGGGACCCACATGACTTTTGGCGCTTCATCTCCCAGGGTTAGGTTTTTGGATGTCTAAGGATTTTGGAATTCTCGTTTATTGTAAAATGGCCTTCAGAGCATCATTGTAATCAT
>JASDQU010102463.1:185426-196895 GCA_032191745.1 Picea mariana
AAGCTCTCCCTCATGTCAAACATTGGTGGGAAACTTACTGGGAGCAAAGTTCCACAGAGGAGTATGGAATATATGGGGTCGATCCCACTTGGGATTTTTTTGTGGATGTGGTAAATGAACAGTATTACTTTGTTGGTAACTATGAGGACCAATACATGAGATAGACCACACTGCGGCAAGAGAGGGGCCAAGCAGTTCCAGAGTTCACCAATACCTTCCTTATCTTACGCACCAAGCTGGGTATTAAAGACTCAGAGTGACATTTGGTTTTGAAATACTGCAGGGCTCTACACAGATACATCCAAACTGAAATGTATTTTCTAGACATCTCATCACTCGGTGTTGTTTATTGATATGGTGTTAAAATCGAGCAGAAATTTAAGCACCAGAACAAATGGGAGTTTGGGTCTGCAAATCTGCAACAACCAAAGTATGATAAAGACGACCCTAACAAACAGTCTCCCGAAAACCAGTCCAAGACACAGGAAAAAAGGGTCACGGGAAGACAAAGAAGGACAACGAAAAATGGTGTGAGTTCCACAAAAGCCCCCGGCACAACACCGATGAATGTTGCTCAAAACAGTCATTGGTGGTCGAGATCAAAGACAAAGAGACGAACCCTGATTTAGAATCTGATTATGAAAATAATGGTAAAGGACAGATCATTGACACAGACCCCACTGTTATTGTCGCGACCGCAGCAATTCAACTAGAAGAACCAAAAGATCCTAAAGAGGGGGAGCGCCTTTTTCATTCATAGATGTGGGTGAAGGGAACCCCACTGCATTTTATTGTTGATAGCAGAAGCTAGAAGAACCTCATCTCAGTAGAGGTCATCAAACAGTTGGGATTGTCGACAACACCACACCCGCAGCCATACAACATCGGGTGGCTTGGCCAAGGATGAGATCTTCGTGTCAACCAGCAGTGTCGATTGTCATACGGCATCCAGCCCTTCAAGGATGAGGTATTATGTGATGTTGCCCAACTGGATGTCTGTTATGTTCTCTTGGGCCAACCATATATGTGGAAGTGCCATGTTGTTTATGAGCCTCAAACCTGCAGTGCCATTGTTACTTTGGAGGGTCATCTCTACAGAATACCAGAGGTAGTTTCGACTACTGTTCCACCTAAAAAGTGTCGCAAGTTAGTATCTCATGCTGCAAAATTCATCTTCTTCACAATCTGTTCAAAAGGGGAACAAAAGGACACTGCAACCACTACAACGTTGCCCCAAGCACCTTATATCCAACAGAAGCAGGTCACCAAGGTTGCAACAAAGCGCACAGAGTCCTTCTGCACACCATCCTCTCATGTAGCCTAACTTGTTGAACAACCTCAACCTCAACAAGTTCGTGACAGACTTCCACAAACTGAGTAGTGCGACGTCTCCAGCAAGGCAAGCAGCTCACCAAGATGCAGATTCAGTAAACGATTTTTTTTTCCCCCGGGAACTCAACGCAATGGAGATCATTGTTTCATAAAAAGGGAGGATTGATCCAGGTGGATATCGGTGGCCACCCACCTTTTCCGACTGGCTCAAAACAATTTTCTGGCAAATTTGGCAAATTATTATTTTTAGCAGTTTTTAACTTCTGAGGTCATTTTGAGGGCCCAAATGAAGGTTTTTCAAGATTGAGGTTCTCAATAATAATTAAGGAATGATTGAGCCCCCAAAATGAATCTCCTCAACGATACCTTTCCAACGAGCTATCATACGCCTAAAACGGAGGTCGTATGCAAAAGTTATGACCCCGGGAAGTTGATGTACTAACTTACCCAAATGGGGCCCACATGACTTTTGGCGCTTCATCTCCTAGGGTTAATTTTGGATGTCTAGGGTTTTTGGCATTCCTGTTTATTGTAAAAGGGCCTTCAAAGCATCATTGTAATCATCTTCTTGCGAATGCGAGTAGCAGTCACATCTCTTCTCAGAGATAAGCTACCACCATTCTAGCGAGTCTTTCACTCTGTATTTTTACAGTCTCTGTACATTTCTTTCATTAATAGAAATCGTGTATTACTATATATCTGTGTTTATGGTTGCATCTTTGATACATTTCTATTATATTATTGAATATATGTGATATCTCTGTGAATTTCTTTATTATATCTTCGATCTCATTTCGTGCTGAAAATAATCTGGATCAGTGGTATCAGAGGAGGCTGTTCTTGATCGTTTTTTCCAGTGCATGTTTCCAACGAGGTCCGGGTATAGCAAGTTGGGTCTCGAGCTTGTCTCTCTTGAATACAATCGCTTTCACACACCCAAGAACCCCTCAATGGCGGAGGAAAAGAAAAACGATGGAGCAGATGATCCTATGAATCTGTTGCTTGAGAAAGCTCTCACGCGACAGAGGGACGAAATGATGGAGAATTTTGCTCACATCCTTCAACGAATGCCGATAGTATCATGCGCATCTTCATCAAGCGACCACTTTGGAGGCACCTCGCCTTTCAAGGTACAAGTTAATTTTGATATTTCTGTATTTGAAGGACAAATAGATGCAGAAGCCCTAGAAAAATGGTTAACTCTGCTAGAAGGTTATTTCTCTGTTCACAATTTTTCCGACAAAGAAAAGATCACCTCCGCACTCCTTAACGCTCTCCCTCATGTCAAACATTGGTGGGAAACTTACTGGGAGCAAAGTTCCACAGAGGAGTCTGGAGTATATGGGACCGATCCCACTTGGGATTTTTTTGTGGATGCGATAAAGGAACAGTATTACCCTGTTGGCAACTATGAGGACCAATACACGAGATGGACCACACTGCGCCAAGAGAGGGGCCAAGCAATTCCGGAGTTCACCAATACCTTCCATACCTTGCGCACCAAGCTGGGTATCAAAGACTCCGAGTGACATTTGGTTCTGAAATACCGCGAAGCTCTACACAGATACATCTAGACTGAAATGGATTTTCTGGACATCTCATCACTCGGTGATGCTTATCGATATGATGTTAAAATCGAGCAAAAATTTAAGCACCAGAACAAACGGGAGTTCGGGTCTGCAAATCCGTAACAACCAAAGTATGATAAAGATGGCCCTAACAAATAGTCTCCCAAAAACCAGTCCAAGACACAGGAAAAGAAGGGTCACGGGAAGACAAAGAAGGACACCAAAAAATGGAGCGAGTTCCACAAAAGCCCCTGGCACAAAACCGATGAATGTTGCTTAAAACAGTCATTGGTGGATGAGATCAAAGACAAAGAGCCGAACCCTGATTCAGAATCTGATTGTGAAAATAATGGTAAAGGACAGATCATTGACGCGGACCCCACTACTATTGTCGTGACCGCAACAATTCAACCAGAAGAACCAATAGATCCTGAAGAGGGGGAGCACCTTTTTCATTCACAAATGTGGGTGAAGGGGACCCTGCTACATTTTATTGTTGATAGCGGAAGCTAGAAGAACCTCATCTCAATAGAGGTCGTCAAACAGTTGGGATTGTCGACAACACCACACCCGCAGCCATACAACATCAGGTGGCTTCGGCAAGGACGAGATCTTTGTGTCAACCAGCAGTGTCGATTATCATACGACATCTAGCCCTTCAAGGATGAGGTATTATGTGATGTTACCCCACTGGATGTCTGTGATGTTCTCTTGGGCCAACCATATATGTGGAAGTGCCATGCTGTTTATGAATCTCGACGCCGCAGTGCCATTTTTACTTTGGGGGGTCATCTCTACAAAATACCAGAGGTAGCTCCGACTACTGTTCCACCTAAAAAGTGCTGCAAGGTAGTATCTCATACTGCAAAATTCAACTTCTTCACAATCTGTTCAAAAGGGGAACAAAAGGACACTGCAACCACTACAGCTTTGCCCCAAGCACCTTCTATCCAGCAGAAGCAGATCGACAAGGTTGCAAAAAAGTGCAAAGAGTCCTTCTGCACTTCGTCCTCTCATGTAGCCCGACTTGTTGAACAGCCTCAGCCTCAACAGGTTCGTGACAGACTTCCACAAACTTAGCAGCACGACGTCTCCAGCAAGGCAAGCAACTCACCAAGATGCAAATTTAGTAAACGTTTTTCCCTCTCCCCCGGGAACTCAATGCAATGGATACCATTGCTTCCTAAGGAGGGAGGATTGATTTAAGTGAATATCGGTGGCCACCCACCTTTTCTGACTGGCTCAAAATAGTTTTCTGGCAAATTTGGCAATATACTATTTTTAACAGTTTTTAACTTCTGAGGCCATTTTGAGGGCCCAAATGAAGGTTTTTCGAGATCGAGGTTCTCAGTGATAAGCAAAGGCATGATTGAGCCCCCGAAATGAATCTCCTTGACGATACCTTTCCAATGAGCTATCATACACCTAAAACGAAGATCGTATGCAAAAGTTACAACCCCGAAAAGTTGATGTACTAACTTACCCAAACGAGGCCCACATGACTTTTGGCGCTTCATCTCCTAGGGTTAGGTTTTTGTTTGTCTAGGGTTTTTGGCATTCCTGTTTATTGTAAAAAGGCCTTCAGAGCCTCATTGTAATCATCTTTTTGCAGATGCGAGTAGCCGTCACATCTCTTCTAAGAGATAAGCTGCCACCATTCTAGCGAGTCTTTCACTCTGTATTTTTATAGTATCTGTACATTTCTTTCATTAATAGAAATCGTGTATTATTGTATATCTGTGTTTATGGTTGCATCTTTGATACATTTCTGTTAAATTATTGAATATCTGTGATATCTCTGTGCATTTCTTTATTATATCTCCGATCTCATTTCGTGCTAAAAATAATCTGGATCAGTGGTATCAGAGCAGGCTGTTATTGATCGTTTTTTTCAGTGCATGTCCTCGACAAGGTCCGAGTATAGAAAGTTGGGTCTCGAGATTGTCTCTCTTGAATACAATCACTCTCGCACACCCAAGAAACTCTCAATGATGGAGGAAAAGAAAAACGACGGAGCAGATGATCCTATCAATCTGTTGCTTGAGCAAGCTCTCACGCGATAGAGGGACGAAATTATGGAGAATTTTGCCCACATCCTTCAACGCCTGCCAATAGCATCAAGCACATCTTCATCAAGCGACCACTTTGGAGGCACCTTGCCTTTCAATGTACAAGTTAATTTTGATATTCCTGTATTTGAAGGACAAATAGATGCAGAAGCCCTAAAAAAATTGTTAACTATGCTAGAAGGTTATTTCTCTGTTCACAATTTTTCCGACAAAGAAAATATCACCTTCGCACTCCTTAAAGATCTATCTCATGTCAAACATTGGTGGGAAACTTATTGGGAGCAAAATTCCAGAGAGAAGTCTGGAATATATGGGGTCGATCCCACTTGGGAATTTTTTGTGGATGCGGTAAAGGAACAGTATTACCCTGTTGGCAACTATGAGGACCAGTACATGAGATGGACCACACTGCGGCAAGAGAGGGTCAAGTAGTTCCAGAGTTCACCAATACCTTCCATACCTTGCGCACCAAGCTGGGTATCAAAGACTCCGAGCTACATTTGGTTTTAAAATACCACGGGGCTCTACACAGATACATCCAGACTAAAATGGATTTTCTGGACATCTCATCACTACTGTTCCACCTAAAAAGTGCCGCAAGGTAGTATCTCATACTGCAAAATTCAGTTTCTTCACGATCTGTTCAAAAGGGGAACAAAAGGACACTGCAACCACTACAGCTTCGCCCCAAGCACCTTCTATCCAATTGAAGCAGGTTAGCAAGGTTGCAACAAAGCACAAAGAGTGCTTATGCACACCGTTCTCTCATGTAGCCCGACTTGTTGAACAACCTCAGCCTCAACAGGTTCATGACAGATTTCCACAAACTGAGCAGTGCAACGTCTCTAGCAAGGCAAGCAACTCACCAAGATGCGGATTCAGTAAACGCTTTTCCCTCTCCCCCGGAAACTCAACGTAATGGAGACCATTGCTTCCTAAGGAGGGATGATTGATCCAGGTGGATATCGGTGGCCACCCACCTTTTCCGACTAGCTCAAAACAGGTTTCTGGCAAATTTGGCAATTTACTATTTTTAGCAGTTTTTAACTTCCGGTGCCATTTTGAGGGCCCAAATGAAGGTTTTTTGAGATCGAGGTTCTCAATGATAGTTGAAATTATGATTGATCCCCCAAAATGAATCTCCTCGACGATACCTTTCCAACGAGCTATCATACGCCTAAAACAGAGATCGTATGCAAAAGTTACAACCCTGGGAAGTTGATGTACTAACTTACCCAAATGAGGCCCACGTGACTTTTGGCGCTTCATCTATTTGGGTTAGGTTTTTGGATGTCTAGGGTTTTTTGCATTCCTGTTTATTGTAAAAAGGCCTTCAGAGCCTCATTGTAATCATCTTCTTGCAAATCCTAGTAGCCGTCACATCTTTTCTCAGAGTTAAGCTGTCACCATTCTATCGAGTTTTTCACTCTATATTTTTATAGTCTCTGTACATTTCTTTCATTAATTGAAATAGTGTATCACTGTATATCTGTGTTTATGGTTGCATCTCTGATACATTTATGTTATATTATTGAATATCTATGATATCTCTGTGCATTTCTTTATTATATCTCCGATCTCATTTCGTGCCAAAAATAATTCGGATCAGTGGTATCAGAGCAGGCTGCTCTTGATCGTTTTTTTTAGTGCATGTCCCCGACGAGGTCCGAGTATATCAAGTTGGGTCTCGAGCTTGTCTCTCTTGAATACAATCGCTCTCGCACACCCAAGAAACCCTCAATGGCGGAGGAAAAGAAAAACGACGGAGCAGATGATCCTATCAATCTGTTGCTTAAGCAAGCTCTCACGTGACAGAGGGACGAAATGATGGAGAATTTTGCCCACATCCTTCAACGCCTGCCAATAGCATCAGGCGCATCTCCATCAACCGGCCACTTTGTAGGCACCTTGCCTTTCAAGGTAGAAGTTAATTTTGATATTCCTGTATTTGAAGGACAAATAGATGCAGAAGCCCTAGAAAAATGGTTAACTCTGCTAGAAGGTTATTTCTCTGTTCACATTTTTTCCAACAAAGAAAATATCACCTTTGCACTCCTTAAAGCTCTCCCTCATGTAAAACATTGGTGGGAAACTTACTGGGAGCAAAGTTCCACAGAGGAGTCTGGAATATATGGGGCTGATCCCACTTGGGATTTTTTTGTGGATGCGGTAAAGGAACAGTATTACCCTTTTGGCAACTATGAGGACCAGTACATGAGATGGACCACACTGCGGCAAGAGAGAGGCCAAGCATTTTCAGAGTTCACCAATACCTTCCATACCTTGCGCACCAAGCTGGGTATTAAAGACTCTGAGCGACATTTGGTTCTGAAATACCGCGGGGCTCTACACAGATACATCCAGACTGAAATGGATTTTCTGGACATCTCATCACTCAGTGTTGCTTATCGATATGTTGTTAAAATCGAGCAAAAATTTAAGCACCAGAACAAATGGGAGTTCGGGTCTGTAAATCCGCAACAACCAAAGTATGATAAAAACGACCCTAACAAACAGTCTCCCAAAAACTAGTCCAAGACACAGAAAAAGAAGGGTCACGGGAAGACAAAGAAGGACACCGGAAAATGGTGCGAGTTCCACAAAATCCCTTAGCACAACACCGATGAATGTCACTCAAAATAGTCATTGGTGGTCGAGATCAAAGACAAAGAGCTGAACCCTGATTCAGAATCTGATTCTGAAAATTATGGTAAAGGACAGATCATTGATGTGGACCCCACTTCTATTGTCGTGACTGATCCAATTCAACTAGAAGAACCAACAGATCCTGAAGAGGGGGAGCGCCTTTTTCATTCACATATGTGGGTGAAGGGGACCCCGCTGCAGCGCGACGTCTCCAGCAAGGCAAGCAGCTCACCAAGATGCAGATTCAATAAACGCTATTGCCTCTCCCCGGGGAACTCAACGCAATGGATACCATTGCTTCCTAAGGAGGGAGGATTGATTCAAGTGGATATCGGTGGCCACCCACTTTTTCCGACTGGCTCAAAACAGTTTTCTGGCAAATTTGGCAATTTACTATTTTTAGCAGTTTTTAACTTCCGGGGCCATTTTGAGGGCCCAAATGAAGGTTTTTCGAGATCAAGGTTTTCAATGATAATTGAAGAAATGACTAAGCCCCCAAAATGAATCTCCTCGACGATACCTTTCCAACGAGCTATCATACACCTAAAACGGAGATCGTATGTAAAAGTTACGACCCCGGGAAGTTGATGTACTAACTTACCCAAACGGGGCCCACATGACTTTTGGCACTTCATCTCCTAGGGTTAGTTTTTTGGATGTCTAGGGTTTTTGGCATTCCTCTTAATTTAAAAAGGCCTTCAGAGCATCATTGTAATCATCTTCTTGCGAATGCGAGTAATCGTCATATCTCTTCTCAGAGATAAGCTGCCACCATTCTAGTGAGTCTTTCACTCTGTATTTTTACAGTGTCTGTACATTTCTTTCATTAATAGAAATCGTGTATTACTATATATATGTGTTTATGGTTGCATATCTGATACATTTATGTTATATTATTGAATATCTGTGATATCTCTGTGCATTTCTTTATTATATCTCCGATCTCATTTCGTGCCGAAAATAATGTCATCTGGGCACCTTTGATACTGCAAATAATACATCCTATTTTTATACCAAGGATGCTCAGATATAGAGAGATTTTGATTTTCAATATAAAATAATGTTGAAAGAGGGTTATCTTGATCATCAAGTTCTTCACTTGGTTCAGGATGCTGAGCTAAGTGAAGGGCTAAGTCTCATCCCTTGATTGTCTTTGAAGTCATAATTGTCAAACCATACTCCTGAATTTTGGCAAGTCAATGTGCAAGTTTTCCTGAAAGGTAAGTTTGTGAAAGTAGAAACTTGACAACAGGCAAAGGGACTTTTTCATGCGTATGTTTGCTCAAAATATAATGGTGAAAATTTTCTATAGCTCTGACAAGAGAAAAAACATGTTTCTCAATATAAGAATATTTGATCTCGTTGTCTGATAGACTTTGACTCATGTAAGCTACAGTTTTTTCATTGTTTTGGTCATCACATTGTAAGAGGATAGCAGAAATTGATTTCTCAGTGGCATTGGTATATACGATAAAATATTTCTCAAAATTTGGTTTCGTCAAAACCGACACAAAACTGGTTTCCTTCTTAATCCTATGGAAATCATTTTCAACATCATTTGTCCAAGAAAAGGAACGATCTTGCTTTAAAAGATTATGGATTTGTTTAACTCTGACAACAAAATCAGGAACAAATCTACGAACAAAATTAATAATGCCCGTGAAATCTTGAACTTCTTTCTTGGAGGTGGGGGCAAGGAGGTTTAGAGTGGCAGTAATTCTCTTGGGATCTATACTTATCCCTGAATCAGAAACAATGTGACCGTGAAGCTTACCCTTCATGACATCGAAAATAGATTTGGAAGGATTTATAGAAATGTCAAATTTTCTGCAGCACATGAGAACTTTTCTAAGATGACCGAAATGATCCAACCGGTTTTTAGAATAAAAAGTCAAATCATCAAGATAAACTTGGATAATCTTACCGATCAGATCGTCAAAAGCTATCTGCATAGCTCTTTGAAAGGTGGCACCTGCATTAGATAAGACAAACACCATACATTCATAAGCAAATGTGTTCCAGCATGTGGTAAATGTGGTTTTATATCTATCAATCCTTTTTACCTTGATTTGGTTATATCCAGAAAAACTGTCAAGTAAGGAAATCATTTGAGACCCTGCGACTTGTTGTAAAATCATATCCATATTAGGAAGTGGAAAATGGTCCTTGACACTTGCCCTGTTTAATGCACGAAAATCGACACATAATCTGATCTAATCGGTAGTTTTCTGAACAGGGACGAGATTTGAAACCCATTCAGAATACTTAACTGGAAAGATAATATGAGCTTTCAACAATTTTTCCAATTTTTTCCTAATGTTGGCTTCAAGCACATGATTAATAGGTCTTTACCTTTGCCTAACTGGTTTTTCCTCTTCCTTGATAGGAATGGCATGATGTATGAGAGTAGGATCAAAACCATGAAGATCCTCATATGACCAGGCAAAAACATCTTGAAACTCACGGAGTAATTCCGTGAATTTCAATTTCTCTTCATCAAAACATTGGGCACCTAATTTAATGATCTTTGGAGATTTGAATGTCCCAATATTAAAGGAAATGGTATCACCAACTTTCCTTTTCGACTTCTCTTCCTTATGTGTTTCTTTGTTGCCTACATCACTCGATGAAAATGAAATTTCGAGAGGACTCAAGCCTTTGGGAAATTTGTCATCCTCAACAAAGATGATTTCTCTAGGCTTAAAAGGTTCATTTTATATGAAAGCGAAAATGCCTTCGTCACTTTGGAAAACCTACCATGATTCTATGTTGTCGAGGAGGTGAGGACGGTATAGAGATTGGAACGTACAATGATGTCTTTGAGGTAAAAGTTGTCGAGTAGGAGAAGCTGCAAAAACAACTAATCTATCAGCCATTGAATTAAGTTCCCTCTTAACATGAGTGATGTTAAATGATAACATATTTGAAATTAGCATCCAAACAACTTGGGTATAACATTTAAGTAACTTATTATTTGGTACATAAATCTTTCGTACAAGATTCACAACAAGTTTAGAATCACCAAACACTGTAAGGTGGCCACAACCAAGGTTATATGCATTTTCAATTCCCAAAAATAAGGCCTCAAACTCAACAACATTGTTTGTACAAGCAAATTCCAACCTATAAGAGAAATTGTGAATTTTTCTTATAGGGGAATATAGAATGATGTCGGCTCCATTACCTTCGTTTGAACATGAGCCATCGAAATGCATGTGCCACATGCCATCATCAAAATCAATTGGTTCAAGTATAATGTCACCTTCATTAGCAAAGATAGAGTACACCCCCAAATCTTCTTTGAGATAATTTACATTGGGTTGGGGAATGCTCTCTATATACGGTGAAATTCTTCCTTCCCTAAGAACTATAATTTTCTTTCCATTTCTAGGGACAGATAAATGTGTACCATTAAGTGAGAGGTATCCACCAGTTAAGGCTTGCGAGTCCCTTCCCAAAATAATTGAGTAGTTACTCACTGGAATGTCAATTATTTGGATATTGAGAGTTGTCCTTATCTCAGGATGTGCACACAAAACTAAGGTTACATCCTTGATTTCACCTATAGTTGATTGTTGCAAATTATTATAAGAGAGCATGCTTCTAGAATTTTCATTGGTACAAGATAAGCCAAGCTCTTCCATGATAATTTTAGACATCACACTTGGACCAGACCCACCATCAATTAGGAAACAATGAGTTATTTTATCCATGATTTTTACCGAGATATAGAAAGGGGGGTTATTTACAAGGTTCCTAAAGTTATTTACAACTATTCTATTTACAATTGAATATTCTTCCTTTGACTCTTCAAATAGATTGGCCATGGTAGAAATATTACCTTCCATAAATTC
>JASDQU010102463.1:204930-225836 GCA_032191745.1 Picea mariana
AGTAGAAATTAGCTAATTCATTTGCAATGAAAGATTTGGGTGCCACAAAGAAAATCCTTGGAATGAAAATAACAAGAGACAGGAAAAATCGCAAATTGACATTGTCTCAGGGTGAGTACATAGAGAAGGTGTTGGAGAGGTTTAGAATGCAGAATGCAAAACCAATTAGTACACCTTTGGCCAACCATTTCAAATTAACTAATGAAATGTGTCCCAAGACACAAGAGGAGATATAATACATGTCCAGAGTCCCTTGTTCATCAGCAGTTGGCAGCTTGATGTATGCGATTATTTGCACAAGACCAGATATTGCACATGTAGTGGGAGTTGTGAGCAGGTATATGAAAAATCCACGTAAAGAACATTCAGAGACAGTAAAGTGGATTCTCAGGTATTTGAGAGGTACTGCTACTCATGCATTATGTTTTGGAGGTTCAGACACTGTTTTACAGGGATATGTTGATTTAGATATGGCAGGTGACAAAGATAATAGGAGGAGCACCACATGGTATGTTTTACTATAGGTGAAACAACAGTAAGTTGGATTTCGAAACTGCAAAAGGTTGTTGCATTTTCAACAACAGAGGCAGAGTATGTTGCTGCTACAGAGACTAGTAAAGAGATGATTTGGTTACAGAAGTTTATGGAGGAATTGGGAAATAAGCAGGAGAATAACATGTTGTATTGTGACAGTGAAAGTGCCATTCATCTTGCAAATAACTTAGCCTTCCATTCAAAGACTAAGCATATATAGCTCATGTACCATTTCATATGATCTGTCTTGGAAAATGGACATTTGAAGTTGGAAAAGATACACACTAGCCAGAATCCTACATACATGTTAACAAAGGGAATAACCAGGGAGAAACTGAGTTCCTGCTCAGTTTCAGTTGGTCTTCAAGCATGAAGATGAAGATGAGAAATTTTCCAGGTCCAAGAAGGATCATAGTCGAACATATACAACAACGGTGGAGTTGTTGAGATCAGTATTCAAGTGGGAGATTGTTGGTTGTGGAGCCTGATTATCTTCCTGATTCAAAGGTCTTTTTTTTCAGCCGTGTTTATACTCCATGAAGACTTTACACCCCGGAAGAATGTACACTTCACGCGGGGGAGTGCAGGGGGGGGGTTACCCCCCAGAACGAAAAATTGCCTTGTAAATGTATATTGTAATTTCAATCTAAATCTAGACCATTCATTATAAGGTCACAGATCTGACAATAGAAGTTATGTTAGGGTTTTTTGCCCTAGAAGGCAACCCTCTTTTATGAGGGAAATGTATTGCAGCTATGTATTATAGTGAATATTGTATTCTAGGAGAGGAGACTCTGAGAGAAAGAAGAGGAAGTTACAACGGGTGTGTTGTAGGTTGTATACCTTCATTTGCTGGATAATAATAAAAGAAGGACCTGACAATTTCTCTGGTGGACGTAGCCCACACTGGGTGAACCACGTATATCTGTGTCTCTATTGTATTGTGTATCTTTTGTGTTTTATTTCCGCATTTGTTTTATTTATTGCTCCACGATCCTGTTTTTCTAACAAACACATCCAGTAATCAATTACAATTGAACAGGGAATGATAGGGTCATTGGGAATATGAGGGTCTTTATAATGAATGAAAAATGGTAGCATGGATGGGAACCAACAAATGAATATTGTTCAAGAAAAATGTAGAGCCCTTTTCTTCCAAAAACAATATCTCCATATCACAATTTCCAACTAAAATCATCATCTAATCCTCTTTAATCCTTTTCTTTTAAAAATGAAATTCATGATAACAGAACATGGAATGGATTAAATGTTATTGGGAAGGTGGTGGACGTATATTGAGTGAAAAATGAGACAATGAATGGGAATAATAGCAATTAATGTTTTGTTACAAGAAATAACATTCATTGACTTTAAAATCAACATTGCCATTATTCAACAAAAATCATTTAAATATCCAGAGATCATTTGAATATCCATTGTTTACCATGCCTATTTATTTCCAAAACTCCCACCAAATTCTAATGGTGCCATAACATTCTTTTTAAACTTCAATCCACAGAATCCATGACATGGCAACAATTCTTTTAACATACAATATCCACAATATGGCAACATTTTCTTTAAATTGCCCAATACCAATCTCAAAGAAAATGACATGATTATCAAACTATTTGAATTTCATTTCTCTTTTAAAACCATAGATATTATTTAAACTGGTAAAGCGTTCTACATGAAATTGTCAACAAAGCAATTTGACTCAGTCAAAATCATAACCAGAATGCCTTAAGTCGGCATGAGAGGCTGAAAGGAAAACAATCGTAAAACCCTTCGACTGTACATCACATGCAATTTACATTAAAACCCCAAATAACAACTGCCAAAACAAATCGGGTTCGAAACCGCAGTGCGAACATGGTGAGCATCAAACCCACATCAACTTCAAGTCGACAGAATTCCCTCATGGGTAAACGACAAGTGAGCCACAGTTCTGTGGGTCGAATCCATCTTTCCACTGTTTGGTTAAAACTACTAAACAAGACTTTGAATCTGAGTTTATATTTATTTACTTGCCAGCATTATTGGATGGGGAAACAAGTCTTGTGGCGGACCTGTGGGCGTAGGTTTTGAAGAGTGGTTGCAAGCAAAACCAAAAAGAATTCCTTACCATCACAAACTTTTCCACAATCTTCCCAAAGCAGTCACAAGACAATATACATGTCTCCATCACTTTTTAAACAGTGGTAAGGATAATACGAAAGGGCCGCAAAACTTCAAAAGTGTGGATACGCAGTGAGGGTGCAATACAATAATCACAAAAACCGACTGTTGTTTTTTTTTATACAGAGGAAACCCTCAAAAGTAGTCATGCAGAATGAGAAAAACCGAACACATTCACCCACATACATTTTCCAACTGCCATACCACAATAATACGACCTTTGCTACAGGTGCCATATGACCAAATACTTCAATTAGAATAGAATGTCGAATAATAATTTTAGTTGAAACACTTAAATTCCAATAGGAAGAAACCCAAACATAATGTATCTTACAAGGCCAAAATGCCCACAAACAATCCACTCTAAACTTTGGAAAACAAACACATTCTACATGCAAACTCTAAGAGCCAACAAAACGATTTTACATGGAGCAAAGCTAACAATTCACGAATGAAGAGGTAAAAGACCATACCTGCAAGAAGAATGCTAAAACAATTAACAGAGCACAATTATTTTCCGCCAAGGCCGAGCACAATGGAGGCTTTACTAACCAAAGCAACCAAAACAAGTGCGAGGAGAATAGTGAAGGTGGTGACTTCGAGGTAGGGTAAGAATGACGTGCAGTAAATTAGCGTTGCTTCTCCTCTTTTCACATTAAATGCCATCAACCACAACCAAATATGGAGCACACTTAGCCTCCAATACCTTATTCCAAACATATGATATCAACTAACAAAACATATCATTTCCATATTCGAAATCGAATCTGGCTTCCCTCTTGGATTATTTCAACTATTATATGCCCATTTAATACTTAGCACCCAAAATAACATGTCCCACATTCCTTGCTAGTGGAGTATTACAATTACACATAATAATCAATCATCCATATATATAACAAATCTGCCATAAGTTGCATGTGGCTAGTACTTGGAGTTTGAATAATATATCAAAATTTAGGTGTAGCAAGAATAAACTAAAATGTTTATTAAAACATTTTCTCCCTTCTAAAATCAAACTGCTAGCACACTCGGCATCCATCAATTGCACATGGAAACACGTTAGGATTTCCATTCTTATTCTCAAACTGTGGAATCTTTCTTGTAAGGTAATCATGAGTGCAATAAGAGGAGTGTTTTCTATCATTATTTTTATAAAGGGGTCTCACCTATTTAATATTATTTAAAATATATATAAGTAATAATGCATTGCAACCCATTTGCAAAAAGGAATTTAATGTTGCGCTTTTGGACGTCAACGCGTCATTCCAATCCTCTTGCTCCTTCCTTGGGATTCACAACCGACATACACAAAACAAGAAACCTTCCTCAAACCAAAATGGAAAAAATAATTGAATTATGAAATAACCAATTAACTAACTACAATCAGGTGCGTTAGTACCAACATTAGAAACTGAACAATGAACATAAGAATGCAAGTACATGGTATCTATTGGGTGGCAAAGAAGAGAGATCTTCGTTTTTATTAAGAATAATAGCAGTACAATATTTTATACTTGACTTTCATTGTCGAAATTGACCAGAACCAGTGTTAATATCCCTCCTACCCTAGGCCACTCATGATTTCTTGACCTTCTATGTTTTGCTTTGCACAAAGAAGAGGAAGACAGGGGTGTCTTAGGCCTCTATCTTAGGAAATGGGAGATAGAATAAACCAAGAATGAGAATGCTCAGAGAGATGTTGGTAATAAAAACCACGAGGTCATAATGATTTGACTAATCTGGATTGGATGATAACTATAGTATCGTAGGGATTGGTCACTTTTCTTCTTCATTGAGGTCTTATTTATAACATTTCAATATGGTTAATATCGTTACTCACACAAATTAGAAAGTTATGGAACTAATTTTCCCTTAAACCCCGCTCAAGAGCACATAATTTTTGTGATTTTATTTTTTTTATTGACTTTGGAGGACACTCACTCCTTTCCTGAAGGAAACGAGCGAGTACTCAATCCTTGTCTGGGTAGGAGGTGCGAGTACAATGAAAGGAGGGATTTTTTTATAGTTAAAGATGGATTCAATCAACCAAAGTCAAATGTGGAATGCCTCAAGGCTAATAAGGGTGCATCTTAGCAGAATGAGGTGGCTAAAGATGCTATAACAAATGCCCCGTAATGTGCGAGGTCAAAAGGGCAACTCATGATTGGAAGACATTATAATATTTGGAGTGTGGCTAGGTGGAGTGGACCAAACTTTGGATCAAGGAAGTACCTACAAAAAAATAAAAGATATGATATTAATCTCTTCCTAAGGCGAGCATACCCATGCTCAGGTGTGAAAAAGCATGGCCTCCAAATCAAATACATTGTGGATCCATGAAGCATATATAGAAGCAATGATCATGGCCATGACAATATACAAAGAGAATCAATGTCAGATATATCATAGCCATGAATAGATACATAGTGGAGCTATGTCTTAATAAACATTAGGATGATGATTGGAGCAATGAAGTGGAAAACTAATCCTCCTAAAGGTACCAATTTCATAGAAGTGAGTGGTACAGTCTTGCACAACTTGAGAAATAAAATAATGAGGGGATGTTACTAATGGCCCAAGGTCTTCAAATCCAAAACCCATCAAAGGTACGAGTCTGCATCATGTGAATAAATGATTTTATGTCAAACATGTGAGATGTCACTTGATTATTGATCATTGGTGTATACCGTTAACAGATGTAAGACAACCAACCGATGATGATAATGGGCATCAAGGTACCTAGTACATTCTAGCAAGTGTGAATAGATTTGTTGATGTCGAACACATGTAGAATCTATCAATTCAGAGACGTTGAGGTATTTCCACATTCTATAGAAAGGGATCCTGCTACTGATGACTATAATACCTAAGGTACTATAAGGTCTCTAAATTTTGTTCCCAGAGAAAATGTGTCGAAGTTAATGGGAAGAGATTCATTGGAAGGAGGGCATTAAGGCATCCCCCACCATCCAACATGAGAAAACATGAGGATATTTATTTGTAAGGACTTAGACAAAAGTTGGAAGGGCATACCATGGAGTACATCTCTCACAAGTGCCAGATGGAATAACACATGGAAGAGACCCTTTAAGAAACAACCAATAATGAAAACTGCCAACAGAGGTGACGAATTCCACCAATGATGAAAATGGAACCCAAGGTATTGCCAGTGTGAATAGAGGTCTTGACGTCTATTGTCTGGGCACAACAATTGTACACATTATGCTATTATGATTCCTACGCATTTGACGTAATCGAAATCTGAGGTTTGTAAGTGCCAAAAAGATTGCCAAGGATTTCTTGCTAAGAAAGCCTTGTTAACCATTCTCGCTAAGTATATGTACTCTCTATGTTGCAAAAAATGACACCTCAATAGGACAACATATGAGAAAGTTATGGGCTTTTGAACTCAAGCTCTTATTGTCTCTTGCCGGTAAAATGATACATATAATTTTTTTCAACTTTGTATTCCCATGAAGGAGGAGTTGTTGGGAACTTCCCCGAAACATACCGGAAGAGTTCCTTTAATCAGCTATGGTTCATACTGAAGGATTTACCACAAACTCCTCAAAAATTCAAGGACAAATTCCCACAAACTCCCTCGAAAGTTCCTTCAAAGTGCTCCGAGTTCATTCAAAATCCTCTGGTGATCCTCTGGTTTGCACCAGAGGAGTTCATTCAAACTCCTTTGAAAAAAATCATAGGATTTTGTTCAAACTCCTCCAAAACAAATCAAATGAGTTCCCACCTCCGAATCAAATCACAGGAGTTCCCACAAACTCCTCCGAAGTAAACCAGAGGAGTTCCCACAAACTCCTCCAAAACAAATTAGAGTTCGCATTAAATCCTCTGAAACAAATTTGAGGAGTTCCCATTAACTCCTCCGAAAAAAATCGAAGCAGTTCCCATTAACTCCTCTGAAAAAGGGGCAAGGCCCTATAAAATTGTCTTTCGTAATTTGGCCATAACTTTTGACTCGGGTGTTCGTTTTGTGCGTTCTTTATACTGTTGGAAAGGTATTTTCAATATATGCAACACCCTAGTTATATGATTTTATAAATTCCTCACCTATTGTATAATTGTTTTTGGATTAATATCTGACACCTTGTTAACATCCCTAGAGAACGTGACACCTCAATCAAGGGAAAATGAACCAAGAACTAAACTCGGGGAAGCACATATGAACTCTCACTTAGTTAATTTTTCAGTTATATGGTTTCAAATGTGTGGTGTTAATATTTTATTTTGAGTTTACTCTGAGGTCACTCATTTGTTGCATGTTGAATGGTGCTAGGTACCAATGCTGAGGGGAGGTCGTACTCAACATCCTCGCAATGCGATCTACAACCAAGGACAATGGAGAATTGAAAACATCAACGATTGTTGCAATAGTGGGGAGAAAAAAATGAATTAAGTTCAAATAATTGAAGAGGGATTCTGAACCCAGTGGTGATTGGAGCTCCCAATGGCCAAGCCAATCATTACGGTGGATGAGTTGCAGTATAGATGAAATATATGGTGTCCCACCAGTGCTAAAAGACAAATTCTAAATGTAACTGCTATCTTTGTTCTCTCATCATTACAAATAGGATAAAGACAAATGTTGGTAAATGAAGGGTCACGGGGGAATGCAAAAGGCCAAGAGTCATGTGAACTTCAATGAATACGAGAATTGTATCCAAGTAAAGGGATTTTTTTTCTCTCTTCAAGCATGTTAGCGTCAGAAGTCACTCCTGGATTGCTTGCAGGAGCAGAGCCCAATGCCCATCAGTTTTATGTCAAGATTTGTTTTAATGGGGTGATCAGATGGATGAAGACTCAAGATGATAGAGCTTTAACTCGAGAAACTGGGCCTGGTATGTAGAAAGCAAGGGAGGTCTTGATCCAACTTCTGCCAGTAAGTCGATTAAAGGGTGGTAGATGGAAGACTTGTGAGAAAGGTGAGCAAGACTGCCTCGGGCAATAGGACTTCAGAAGCTTGAAGAAGAAAAACTCAAAAGCCAAGATCCTCTTGGTCCAGAGTTTCAAAGAGTTGAGGGGTGACTCGACTGAATCCTTCAATTCCAAGTCATTTCAGCGCTGAGAACATCACAAGAACCGATTAGAAACAATGTGACTATTACAGTGATCCAACCTACATCATCCTATAACAGCCACAACTCGACTGGATCCTCCAATTCCGAGTTGTTCTAACACGTTAAACAAAGAAACGAAAGGGAAGCTGACATCCATAAAGTAAGAAATCTCAAATGCCTTATACATTAACCAGAGCGACCAGCGCTTCATCAAAACCTTACAATCGAGAGCTTTGCTCAACCATCGATGCTTACAAAATACAAAGACTGAGTCTATATACTTAGGAGAATTCACCTCGCAGAGGCGTGCCCAGTCACCCAAGGCTCAGTGTCCTTTCAGTCAAACTCGTACCGATATCTTTCTTTAAATGCCACCTTAACTACGCATGGCTCCTGTAAGGAGGGTAGCTGAGCCATTAAGTGTTGGGCTAGCGTGCGCAGACTTCTCTATTGAGTCAAGGACTTCGACATGGTTTCTTTGAGAAAATCGATACACAGGACCTCTTTGGGTAGACGGCTTGCCAGACCCTCCATCCCCTTACTTAATGAATGAAAGGAGGTTTCAACCACCCGCTCTTGTCGCCATTTACTCCAGGCGAGAAACAGTATGGAGATCGGAGCCGATGGCGCCTGGAGATCGCGACGATCGCCTCTGCAACTAAACTCGGCGCCTTCGGCCTTCTTTACGCAGCTCCTCCCTCTCCCCAAGTGCCCATGGGCTGTGACCATGTGCCTATTCCCAAAACGCTTTCGGTGTTCGCGAGTATGAAGGGGCTGATCCTTGCTGATTGAAATCACGATGAGCGATATGCCGAGACAGCTTAATCTGGCACCACACGTCCCTCTAGATCTGACGGCCCTTAATTCTCCTGACGATACCGTGGGCCCGGGTCTGAGACTCTCCCGACACCTCGCACATCGGAATATAATGGAACTGCTCTTTGCGTCTTGGAGTCGCGATGGGCGAAACGTCGAGATGGCTCGATTTGTTGCCAGGTGTTCCCTTTGGATGGATGGTTGAAAGTGTTTCGTGATGTCGCGGGCCCTAGTTTCAGCGCTTTCAGCACTGTCGGGGTTTGGGGTTTCACGATGTTCAAAGACATAAAACTTTCACCCCACGAACTCCCGAATGTCGAAACGCCGACGCGGCCAAATCTTGCGCCACGCGTCCTTAATATGAATGAACGAGGGGGCATTCGATATTTAAAAGGGATCCACCCTTGTTTACAGGCTCGCTTGAAGTGACTTAGTGCTAGGACCATGGGCTCGGCTTCAAAGGCGTTTTCGGCATTTCGCCGATCGGCGATTTCAACTGCAACGAATGGGAGGCTCCTTGTTTCCCGAAACTCCGATCCCCGATACGTCGACTGGAAGCCACCTGTCCCAATTGGATCGGACGACCCAGATTTGTCTTGAATTACCAGGGCTATCTCTTGCATTAACCCCCGGGCAACTTGGCAGCCCCGAAATCCTGACGACCTTTGATCAGCTTTATAGGTGGATATCGGTGGCTGTCAGCAAAACTTTGCCCATTCGCTCGAATTGTAACTGAAAGAGGTTCCTTCGTGCTACGCTTGGGCGCTTCCCGGGCAATCCTGCAGACCTGTGTACCTTTGTGCCTCGATACCAAAATTGTTGCTAACATTAGGCTCCATGGGGGATAGAGTCGTCCCTGCGATGCTCTAAGGACTCATTTTGCAGTTCCAGTGCCTTTCTGTTGGGCTATGGAGTCATTATTAGGCCGAAAATAAAAACAAAAACAAACAAAGAAACAAAAAGGACAATATTTACAAACAAAGGAGGCATTTGAGACTCAAACAAAACATTTTTTAAGAAAATGCCCATTCACTGGGCTGCTGAAAACTTCTTCACCTTCCAAACCTCGCAACCTGTACGTGTTATTTGAGAAAGTCTCAAAGATTTTGAAAGGCCTGATCCACAGGGCTTCAAATTTGTTGTGTTTGCCCTTATCTTGCTTAGGAGCATCCCATTTCAGCACCAGGTCTCCTATCTAGAATCGCTCCTTCTTGGCCTTCTTATCGAAAACCTGCTTGATCTTTTGTTGATGGTCCTGAATTATGTCCACTGTCTGCTCCCTAGCCTGCTGGACCTCCACTAGCTGATGAATCCTTCTGATCATGTCGTCAGGCTCCTCCTGATGATCCTGGAGGAATTTTGCTACAGGAATGGCTAAATGAGAGGCGAAAACAACCTCCGCTCCATAGACTAATTGGAAAGGAGAGACACCGATAGATCTCTTTGTGGTCACTCGGTCGGCCCATAGAGCAAATTTTAATCTGGAATGCCAGGCCTTCTTGTTGTCTTCCAACAGCCTTTTGATGATCCTTATCAGGCTTTTGTTGGAGGATTCTGTTAAACCGTTGCCATGTGGATAATATGGGGTGGAGTGAATCAGTTTGATTCTGAACTGCTCGCAGAACTTGGCCAATGACTCGGACCTGAAAGCGACTGCATTATCAGTGACAATTTTACTCGGGCAGCCGAATCTCGTGATGAGGTCCTCCAGGAATCCAATGATTACCTTGTGGGAAGCACTCCTGGTAGGGATAACTTCAATCCACTTGGTAAAGAAATCTATAGCGGTCAGGATCCACCTGTGCTGCCCACTGGAAGCAGGGTGAATTTCTCCAATGAAATCTAGGCCCCATTGCTGGAATGGCCCCGAAATAACTATAGGCTGTAAAGGCAGAGACTTGAGCTGTTGTTTTCCTGCAAATCTTTGACATTGGATATAGGCTCTAACTCCTCTGTGGACATCAACGAACAAGGTAGGCCAGTAGTACCCGGCTCTGAGAATTTTGTGGGCTGTGGCCTTCCAGAAATTCAACCATGATCCTGTCGACCTCTTATGGATCCATGCACCTTAACAGTACCTCCAGGGGGTCTTTCCAGTATAAAATTTGATCAATAAGGCAATATCTGACTGCCTTGAGCTTCGGAGCTCTTGCTTTGTTTCTCGGCAAGCCATCTGGAGGCCGCAACTCCTGCAGGAAGTATATGACATCCTTATACCAAGGACATCGGGCCAAATGGGGCTCCCTCCGAGGGTCTCTTTCAGACAACTGACCCTGCTGGATTCCTGAGCATTCGTTGATAAAACTTATGCCCAAAGCTTGGCAATTGGATTCAGCCAACAGCTTGGCTAAGCCTTGACCTTTGATCAATTTGGTAGGCTTCATTTCCAGGTCAAATTCTAGAATCCTGGCGATCCACTTACTCCTTCTCCCATCTATGTCAGGCTGGACGAGAATGTCTTTAACAGCAGCTGAGGGGACATAGGCGATGATTTTTTACTGCAGGACGTAGGCTCTAAAAGCTTTGAGAGCTTTTACTAGAGCATAGGCCTGCTTCTCCATAGTGTCATACCTGACTTTGGCATCCCTCAATGCTCGACATAAATAGGCAATAGGCTGCTCAAGCCCAATGTCGTTTGTCTGTAATAGAACAGCAGCCACTGTGTCGGGTGAGGCAAAGGAGAAAATAAGGAAATCCTTCGAGTAGTCAGAACTGATAAGCACAAGAGCTTCAGTCAGGGCCTTCTTGATTTGCTCAAAGGAATGTCGTGATTCAGAAGTCCACCTCGCTTCATTTTCTTTCTTCAACATGGTTGTTATAAGCTTTACCTCCTCAGCAAAGTTAGGCACAAACCTCCTCAGAAAATTAATTTTACCGAGGAAAGATTGGACCTTCTTCCTGGACCTCGGGATCGATAAGGCTTGTATCGCCTCAACTCTGCTAGGGTCAATCTTGACTCCTTCCGCTGATACTATGTGGCCTAGTAACTTTCCCTCCTGCATGGTGAACATAGATTTCTTGGGGTTTAATGAAATGCCAAAATTCCTGCATTTCAGAAAAACTTTCCTGAGATGACGACAGTGTTCTTTATCAGACTTTGAAAACACTGTGATGTCATCCAGATAAACGACCACAAATTTATCCTTTTCCCCAACGAAAGTTATGTCCATGGCACGCTAAAACATTGCCCCTGCATTCATTAATCCAAACGACATCTTGGCGTACATGAATGTGCCCCATGGAGTGGTGAATGTTGTCTTTTCCCTATCCTCAGGCAGAACAGAGACTTGATTGTAGCCAGAGAAACCATCAATCATGGACATCCTGGAAGCTCCTGTTACCCTCTGCAGTATATGTTCCATCTTTGGCAAGGGGTAGTTATCTTTTCATGAGCTCCTGTTCAGGTTTCTGAAGTCTACACAGAGTCAGATCTCTCCATTCTTTTTCCTTACCAGCACCAAGTTGGCCACCCACTCTGAATATTTCAGTGGTACAATGATCTGAGCTTGAAGCAGCTTCTTCACTTCCCTCTCTATGATAGGCAGCAACATAGGATTGATCTGTCTTAGCTTCTACCTAAATGGCTTTGCCCCCTCTTTTAGTGGGATTTTATGCTCGATAATAGAGGTGTCATAGGTTTTGAGGTCCTCGTAGGTCCAGGCAAACACATCAGCAAATTCCCTCAAAAGTCCAATGTATTCGGACCTCTGCTCCTTTGTTAGACTTCTCGATATTTTGACAAACTTGGGCTCACTCTCAGTCCCAATGTTGCACTGAATAGTACCAGTGTCATCCTCCGATGTCTCTCCCTTTAATGACACATCATTTCTATCAAAAATCCTTTCCAAAGGAACCAATCCTCTTGGAATATGATTGTTGGGCAGCTGCACAATGTTACGCTCTGCAATCTTATTCAGAAAATTACCCCCATCAAGCTTTTCTTCAGAGACAGAGTCTTGGTCGATATGCATCTCTGAAAATTCTTCGACAGTCTCCAAAAACTTCTTGATCTCGAGATCATCATCGAATACCTTCCAATGTTTGACGTTGTCAAGTATGGAGGGCCTGTATTTTACTTCTACCTCATATCTGAACTTGGGTGGCAAGGGTACTTTGAAATTACTTGCTGATGTAGCCAAGGAATCTGCCATCATGTTCTTCTCTCTTGGGATGAAAGAAATGTTAAATGCTGAGAAGAAACTGTCAACTAGGTCCCACACCTCATTTCTATAACTCTTGAGTCGAGGATGCTTAGCCTGATAAGCACTTCTGATCTGTTGGACCACCAACTCTGCATCTTCGAACACTACTACCTCCTGAATTCCCATTTCCCTCGCAGCTCTTAATCCTAGGATAAGAGCTTCATACTCTTCCACATTTTTGGTAGCTTCGAATTCCAGCTTGTATGATAGAGATATGGTTTCCTGAGCAGGTGATACAAAAAACACCCCAGCACCCGCACCTTCCCTGGAAGAGGCTCCATCAAAGAACATTTTGCAGACGGGGGTGATGGAGAGAGGAAGCTTAGGGGACATGGTGGTTTGCTTTCTGAGTTTGAGAGGAGGCTCGGGGGCATGGGTGAGTTGTAGTAAACTGGAGCCTAAATCAGTGTCCAAAGCAAAGATGGGATGATTGGTAGGGTTGGCTTCATTGCTGATTATATAGGCCAGTTGGGCTTCTCTGTATAGTCTTCTATGCTCTCCTCTGAACACTGGGATAGTAGCATATGTGAGGTCCATCTGTAAGGTTCCCCCCAGTTTTTTTATCCAAGATCTTGACAGAAACATACCAAACTTGGGGGGGGGACATCAGCCACTACTATATCCATGACCACACTTTTCATGGGCAACTGGAACAAGTTGACGACCAGGTCTTTGATAACTCCTAGACACTGAACTTTCCTAGAGTAAAAGGAATAGAGGTCATGATAGGATCGAGTGACTTCCAGTCCTAGTTCTTCCATGACATTTTTGGGCATGAGGTTGTGAGAAGCCCCTGAATCCATCAAGCAATTGTGCAATACCTTGTCATGTATGTTCAAAGAAGTGTAGAAGGGAGGGGATGAGTCATTTCTATCTTCTATCAAAGGGCCTAGAATGACTGCAGGTTTTTCATCTTGTAAATTGATGGAGTCTGTGGGAAGGCATGAGACCTCATATTGTAAAAGCTCAGAGAAGCGTTTCTTGAATTCTTCATGTTTAATTAGCTCGGTCAGGGGCACAGGGATTCTAATCTTTTGGATCTCATGCTCGAAATTAAAAGAAGATGTAAGCTTGGGAATTTCTCTTATTTCGGGAGCATGACTCTGGATAATGGGAGAGAGGGGTTGGGTCTTCTTACCTCTGTGGTTGTCTGTTGCTTCATTAGCAGGCTTCTCTGTTCTAGTGGACCGCTCAGGAACATCAGGCGCTACTGTCCTTTTCTTGGAACGCAGATCATACTTGCCTTGGCCGCCACTAACCTTGTCTCCTTTGCTTAGTTCATTTAGCTGACTGTCCATGAGAGACTCCTCATATGCTGATTGAGTGAGATGAGGAAAAGGAGGAGTGTCCCCGAAGCAATGGATTTCAGGATCCAGCTCATCTGTTTCCCCTTCTTCCCCCTCGGCCACAAAATTGTTTTGGAAAGGGGCCTGAATCTTCTGGTCTTCTCTGTCCCTTCCCCTCTCCCTTTGCACAATCGGGGAAGCAATATTGTTGGGCCTTTTGAAACCTCCTCCCTTTTCAGCGTTTTGGGGGCCTTTGTATGCTTGCCTCCCTTCCACCCTTATTCTCTCCATCTCTGCAGACAGAGATTTCACCATACTGGTCAGTTCATCCACTTGAGGGTGGGGCGTCGATGAGTCAGAAGTCGAGGCTTCCGACCTTCTCTTTCTCCTATCTGCATCGGCCTTGTTTCTCAGTCTGTCAGCTGCTAATACATTAGATTCCACTTCTATGGCCACATCATGCATTTGAGCCAAGGAGGTGGCTCTTCTTTCTCTCAATAACAGGCAGAAATCGGGGCCAAATGCACCAGCATAAGAAATTTTGGCCGAGGCTTCTGAAGGCTTTATTTCGGCAGGGATTTTATTATACATCTTATTGAATCTTTTGGAGAAGTCAGAGACATATTCTCCATCCATCTTCTTCAAAGTTCTGAACTCTGTCATGTAATACATGAAATCTTTCCTATCTCCCCACTGCCTCAGGAAAGCACTATCTAGAGCTTCAATCCCAGTAATAGATCTTGGAGCCAATCCTCTAAACCATTTCCTCACCTCGCCATCCAGGCTCTGGACGAAGACTCTCATCCAAACATCTTCATTTTCAATGTTGAGGTTGTCTGCGTAACTGTAGAAAGCAGCCAGGTGCTCTTCTGCAGTTATGTCTCCTTCCCCAATGAACTTGGGCATATACTTCAAGTAGTCTCCAGTAGGGAGAGGATTCATAGGATGGGGTAGGATTAAGGGAGCATATCTGGCAGCAACTATGGCATCCATCCTATTCAGAGGGGGATTAGCACCAGCCATAGGAATATAAGGTGGAGGAGAGCTTGGAGGGGAAGGAGTTCGCGAAGGGGCTACTGGGAATGAGTCTCGGAGTGGAGTGGGAAACAAAAGAGGATTTAAGGAGAAAGCTAACGAGCTCAAGTCAGCAGGTGTTTTTCTTTGTGCAGGAGTGGGGAAATCTTCTGTAGTCCTGGGTCTACGCCAAGCTACAACTTCAGAGGAAAGGGGAGTGACAAGGATTTCTCCCTCCAATCCCAGATCGAGAGGGGAAAACTCAGCAGGAACACTCCTAAAATTCAGGAAACGGGAAACCTCAGAAGGAGGTCTATTAAGAAACTGAGGAGAAAAAGGAGTTCTTACAGAAGGAGATGGGGGATTACCTGGTTCGGCAGTGGAAGCTTCTTCTTCAGAGGCCTTTCCTTTCCTGAGAACCACCTCCGGATCAGTTTCAGGTGTAGCTAGAGGCAGCTATGGATGAGACCGTGTGTGTCTGCCTCTGAAAGCAACAATTAATAGAGCAGGTTCTCCCCAGCGAAGTCATCACAATGGAGTCGCCAGGTGCACAGTAGCAATCTCGATAATTCTGATATCTGATGCACCTTCAGAATCAGTTGTTCATTGTCGTTCAATCACGGGGAAAATATTCAACTTCGTCCCCAGCAACGGCGCCAGAAATGTTAGCGTCAAAAGTCACTCCTGGTTTGCTTGCAGGAGCAAAGCCCAACGCCCATTAGTTTTATGTCACAATTTGTTTTAATGGGGTGATCAGATGGATGAAGACTCAAGATGATAGAGCTTTAACTCGGGAAACTGGGCCTGGTATGTAGAAACCAAGGGAGGTCTTGATCCAACTTCTGTCAGTAAGTCGATTAAAGGGTGGTAGATGGAAGACTTGTGAGAAAGGTGAGCAAGACTGACTAAGGCAATAGGCCTTCGGAAGCTTGAAGAAGAAAAACTCAAAAGCCAAGATCCTCTTGGTCCAGAGTTTCAAAGAGCTGCGGGGTGACTCGACTGAATCCTTCAATTCCAAGTCGTTTTAGCGCTGAGAACATCACAAGAACCGATTATAAACAATGTGACTATTACAGTGATCCAACCTACATCATCCTATAACAGCCACAACTTGACTGGATCCTCCAATTCCGAGTTGTTCTAACATGGTAAACAAAGAAATGGAAGGGAAGCTGATATCCATAAAGTAAGAAATCTCAAATGCCTTATACATTAACCAGAGCGACCAGCGCTTCATCAAAACCTTACAATCGGGAGCTTTGCTCAACCATCGATGCTTACAAAATACAAAGACTGAGTCTATATACTCAGGAGAATTCACCTCGCATAGGCGTGCCTAGTCACCCAAAGCTCGGTGTCCTTTCAGTCAAACTCGTACCGATATCTTTCTTTAAATGCCACCTTAACTACGCATGGCTCCTGTAAGGAGGGTAGCTGAGCCATTAAGTGTTGGGCTAGAGTGCGCAGACTTCTCTATTGAGCCAAGGACTTCGACATGGTTTCTTTGAGAAAATCGATACACAGGACCTCTTCGGGCAGACGGCTTGCCAGACCCTCCATCCCCTTACTTAATGAATGAAAGGAGGTTTCAACCACCAGCTCTTGTCGCCATTTACTCCAGGAGAGAAACAATATGGAGATCGGAGCCGATGGCGCCTAGAGATCGCGACGATCGCCTCTGTAACTGAACTCGGCGCCTTCGGCCTTCTTTACGCAGCTCCTCCCTCTCCCCAAGTGCCCATGGGCTGTGACCATGTGCCTATTCCCAAAACGCTTTCGGCGTTCGCGAGTATGAAGGGGCTGATCCTTGCTGATCGAAATCGTGATGAGCGATATGCTGAGACGGCTTAATATGGCACCACGCGTCCCTCTAGATCTGACTGCCCTTAATTCTCCTGACGATACCATGGGCCCAGGTCCGGGACTCTCCCGACACCTCGCGCATCAGAATATAACAGAACTGCTCTTTGCGTCTTAGAGTCGCGATGGGCGAAACGCCGAGATGGCTCGATTTGCTGCCAGGTGTTCCCTTTGGATGGATGGCTGAAAGTGTTTCGTGATGTCGCGGGCCCCAGTTTTGGCGCTTTCAGTGCTGTCGGGGTTCGGGGTTTCGCGATGTTCAAAGACATAAAACTTTCACCCCACGAACTCCCGAATGCCGAAACGCCGACGCGGCCAGATCTTGCGCCACGCGTCCTTAAGATGAATGAACGAGGGGGCATTCGATATTTAAAAGGGAGCCACCCTTGTTTACAGGCTCGCTTGAAGTGACTTAGTGCTAGGACCATGGGCTCGGCTTCAAAGGCATTTTCGACATTTCGCCGATCAGCGATTTCAACTGCAACGAATGGGAGGCTCCTTGTTTCCCGAAACTCCGATCCCCGATACGTCGACTGGAAGCCACCTGTCCCAATTGGATCGAACGACCCAGATTTGTCTTGAATTACTATATCTATCTCTTGCATTAACCCCCGGGCAACTTGGTAGCTCCGAAATCCCGACGACTTTTGATCAGCTTTGTAGGTGGATATCGGTGGCTGTCAGCAAAGATTCGCCCATTCGCTCGAATTGTAACTGAAAAGAGGTTCCTTCGTGCTACGCTTGGGCGCTTCCCGGGCAATCCTGCAGACTTGTGTACCTTTGTGCCCCGATACCAAAATTGTTGCTAACAAAGCATTATATAGACTCAAGAACTATTTCAAGGACATATACTGTGTTAACTAAAATTGAGGAGATTTGCTTAGAAATTTGATGTACTATTACTGAAACATTTAATGAGGAGAAGTCGATTTGGCCAAGCTATTTTTTAGACATCTTCGATTCTCGTGTTGGACGTATTATGGACTATTCCTTTATATTTTCTCAACACTCGGGTTGTGTAAAAATGCACTTCATATTGTGGACTATTCTTATGTATGATGGCTGCATTTTTATTTCTATTATTCAAAGAATGTTTGTCTAAATTTGTGGGTGCAGAACCGTAAATGATTGTTCAAATGCTAAACTATTCTGTATTGACAATTGTTTATTCTTGTTTTTGTATTTTCTTTGTATGAACTATTTCTCGAGCCCTTGAGCCCTCGACAAGAGCTTTGTTGGTTTTATGTCTACTTTTTGGTTTCCGTAGTTAAGTTTGGATGCATGCATCTTAGATTAGTTGCATTTAATTCTTTATCTTAGGAAACCTTCATCGGTGGATCGGGCCGCAACCAGTAAAACCAAAACCAAAAATGGTTGTCAGGCCAGAATCTGGATGGGTTCCCTATTCCAAACAATGAGAGGTATAATTGGGACTTCTTATCGGGGGTAATCCCTGCTGTTGACAAAGGGCGATTTTTCCCCCGTTAACGGATTTGGCGCCAGAAGGAAGGCCGAATGACAAGCCTACCCATTTGGAGTTGTTTCATTAACTTTTAACCAATACATGGCTCCTCTCCATATCTCTATAGGGGATGAACCTTTGAGTCTTTCAAGACCAACTAAGGGAATCACAACCAAGACAATTGATTTCCTGTCAAACTCAAAATTTGATGGTGAAGGGAATGTCTCTTCACTTACACACCTTAATCAATTTGACATCAATTGATGAAATTTGAAGATTGTTCAGGACAATGAAACATGTCGACTATTCATCCTCACATTTGAAGGGAGAATTAAAATCTGGTTTAGGACGTCACTAGCAAAATCGATTCATAGCTGGAAACAATTTATGGAAATGTTTATCACTGATCATGAAGATTATATCTATGAGGAATTCTTTAATGAACTTGCAGAAATTTGTAGGTTGGGAAAAAAATCAGTGGATAAATTCTTTCTAAGAATTATGCAAATTTATTGTAGATTTCCTCAAAATGAAAAACCCTCAAACCAACAAATCCTTAATTGGTTTTCCTATCTTATTTATATTTTTGAAGGATGTGATCTGGATGATAAAACCATCGCTCATTCACAAGATTCAGATCTGACCATGAAGGATATGGGGTACATGATCTCTGACCAACACTTCGACGTAGCTATGGGGGGATTCATACCGGAAATATCAAAACCCTTAGCCCCAAAGTGTGAACCATCTATTTTCTCCCATTCATAAAATCATGAACATACTTTGGTATGTGACGAATCTCCTATTGAAGAAATATCATCATGTTCAAAATCCAAAGATCTTCATTACCTTTATACAAATCTGTTTGACATTGATCATTCATATGAGCACCCACATGTTTATCATGCATTGCAGCCTGGACACTTTGCTTCCAATAGAACATTGAATGATAAATCAAAACAACAAGATTTCCAAGTTTTGATCGATCAAGAAATGATTTGTCATGACAGTCCATCCATGAGGCACATTTTCTAAGTACTTTTCCATTTCCAGAACATGCTAAATCACAATCTAATATAATCATGATGACTCCGTTTTTTATGATTATTGTATTCTTATGGAATTGAATGTGAATACTAACCTATCATTCATTGATCCTTTGCAATCTGAAATTTATGATCTCAATGCACACATGTTAATCATATAAAATTTAAGGTATGTAGAGCAAAATGTATTTGCAGATCCCCATGAAGAAATCTCAACGAACGAACAACCCATCACCACGTAAGGCATGAGAAACATTGAGTCGATCCAAGAAACGCTATCACCCAAATCTGCTCTAGAATTACATGTTAATCCTCATGGGCAGACACATCACTCATCCTTAGATTGTATCTCATCACTCCAACACTCCCCACGTGTTTTTAATGATATTATAGGAGAAGTCTTGGAGTCATCTTTCGCTTAATGTTTCCCTCAACGTATCAATTATCATCTCTCCTCTCAGCATATGGGTTATGTAAAATGTGGGCCCGTGGGGATTTACCTGGATAACGAGGCACACTAGTTTCAATCGATGGTTATGTCAAGTGCTTATTGTCTTACTTCTACCCCTGGAATGAATGGTGCCAACCAGTCCAAGACTCTCTCACGAGGTACATTGCACACAAATTTAATTTAGGGGTCTCATTAGGTATGTCATCCATTTTTCATTTCTTTCCAACAGTCCTACGCTAATCATTATATGATAGAATTGAAGTTTGGTTGGAGAAATCCTATGTGTCTACATTTCCCACAAACGATAACACTATCGAATTTAACATGCCAAGTGGAGATTTACTTAAATCAATTTTTCCTATCTTTCATCCCTCACTGCATTCTCTGCAATTGACTTTTGTTGAACATGTGTTTGTAGGTTTGAGGTTACTTGATTCATTGCACTGGCATTACGCTTTTGCATAGCTTTCTTTCAACCAATGTAGGATAGAGTAGGAATAAGAGTAGCATAGTTTGTTTTCTTTTGTTTTACATGCATAGTTTAGATGTTTTCTTTTATTTTCACTTCTATAGCATAGATTTTGGTTTATTATGCTTTCTTGAAGAAAATCCCTTCATTATTGTTAGTTTAGTTTGCAACTGGCAAAGGCTTGCTTTAGTTTAAGTTTCTTTTTCGCAGAAGCTTTCTTCTTTTCATTTGATACATTTCATTTTTTGTTGTTTAAGTAGAAGCTTGGATTAAACTTGGTTATCATAAGGAAACCCTATTCATAATTATCTGAGAAGTCAAACTAAAAGATTCATGTTCACTTCAACGACATTCATTCTAACATTCACAACTGAACAACTTACTATCTTGCGCTACTAAAAGTAGTTGATGTAGGAATACTTTATAGCTTGGGGAATAATCATATCAATTGTCCATGGTCTTGTTGCTCATACCCTATTGATCATTCTGTCAATGGCTAGGTTTCTCGCA
>JASDQU010102463.1:230818-247136 GCA_032191745.1 Picea mariana
ATATATATATATATATAAGTAATAATGCATTGCAACCCATTTGCAAGAAGGAATTTAATGTTGCATGTCAACGCGTCATTCCAATCCTCTTGCTCCTTCCTTGGGATTCACAACCTACATACACAAAACAAGAAACCTTCCTCAAACCAAAATGGAAAAAATAATTGAATTATGAAATAACCAATTAACTAACTACAATCAGGTGCGTTAGTACCAACATTAGAAACTGAACAATGAACATAAGAATGCAAGTACATAGTATCTATTGGGTGGTGAAGAAGAGAGACCTCCATTTTTATTAAGAATAATAGCAGTACAATATTTTATAATTGACTTTCGTTGTCTAAATTGACCAGAACCAGTGTTAATATCCCTCCTACCCTAGGCCACTCATGATTGCTTGACCTTCTATGCTTTGCTTTGCACAAAGAAGAGGAAGACAAGGGTGTCTTATGCCTCTATCTTAGGAAATGGGAGATAGAATAAACCAAGAACGAGAATGCTCAGAGAGATGCTGGTAATAAAAACCACAAGGTCATAATGATTTGAATAATCTGGATTGGATGATAACTATAGTATCGTAGGGATTGGTCCCTTTTCTTCTTCATTAAGGTATTATTTATAACATTTCAAGATGGTTAAGACCGTTACTCACACAAATTAAGAAGTTATGGAACTAATTTTCCCTTAAACCCCGCTCAAGAGCACATAATTTTTGTGATTTTATTTTTTTTATTGACTTTGGAGGACACTCACTCTTTTCCTGAAGGAAACAAGCGAGTACTCAATCCTTGTCTGGGTAGGAGGTGCGAGTACAATGAAAGGAGGGATTTTTGTAGAGTTAAAGATGGATTCAATCAACCAAAATCAAATGTGGAATGCCTTAAGGCCAATAAGGGTGCATCTTAGCAGAATGAGGTGGCTAAAGATGCTATAACAAATGCCTCGTAATGTGCGAGGTCAAAAGGGCAACTCATGATTGGAAGACATTATAATATTTGGAGTGTGGCTAGGTGGAGTGCACCAAACTTTAGATCAAGGAAGTAACTACAACAAAATAAAAGATATGATATGAATCTCTTCCTAAGGCAAGCATACCCATGCTCAGGTGTGAAAAAGCATGGCCTCCAAATCAAATACATCGTGGATCCATGAAGCATATATAGAAGCAATGATCATGGCCATGACAATATACAAAGAGAATCAATGTCAGATACATCATAGCCATGAATAGATACATAGTGGAGCTATGTCTTAATAAACATTAGGATGATGACTGGAGCAATGAAGTGGAAAACTAATCCTCCTAAAGGTACCAATGTCATAGAAGTGAGTGGTACATTCTTGCACAACTTGAGAAATAAAATAATGAGGGGATGTTACTAATGGCCCAAGGTCTTCAAATCCAAAACCCATCAAAGGTACGAGTCTGCACCATGTGAATAAATGATTTTATGTCAAACATGTGAGATGTCACTTGATTATTGATCATTGGTGTATACCATTAACAGATGTAAGACAACCAACCGATGATGATAATGGGCATCAAGGTACCTAGTACATTCTAGCAAGTGTGAATAGATTTGTTGATGTCGAACACTTGTAGAATCTATCAATTCAGAGACGTTGAGGTATTTCCACATTCTATTGAAAGGGATCCTGCTACTGATGACTATAATACCTAAGGTACTATAAGGTCTCTAAATTTTGTTCCCAGAGAAAATGTGTCGAAGTCGATGGGAAGAGATTCATTGGAAGGAGGGCATTAAGGCATCCCCCACCATCCAACATGAGAAAACATGAGGATATTTATTTGTAAGGACTTAGACAAAAGTTGGAAGGGCATACCATGGAGTACATCTCTCACAAGCGCCAGATGGAATAACACATGGAAGAGACCCTTTAAGAAACAACTAATAATGAAAACTGCTAATAGAGGTGACGAATTCCACCAATGATGAAAATGGAACCCAAGGTATTGCATGAATCCCAAAGTGTGAATAGAGGTCTTGACATCCATTGTGTGGGCACAACAATTGTACACATTATGTGATTATGATTCCTACGCAACTAACGTAATCGAAATATGAGGTTTGTAAGTGCCAAAATGATCGCCAAGGATTTCTTGCTAAGAAAGCCTTGTTAACCATTCTCACTAAGTATATGTACTCTCTAGGTTGCAAAAAATGACACCTCAATAGGACAACATATGAGAAAGTTATGGGCTTTTGAACTCAAGCTCTTATTGTCTCTTGCCGATAAAATGATACTTATATTTTTTTTCAACTTTGTATTCCCATGAAGGAGGAGTTGTTGGGAACTTCCCCGAAACATACTGGAAGAGTTCCTTTAATCAGCTATGGTTCATACTGAAGGATTTACCACAAACTCCTCCGAAATTCAAGGACAAGTTCCCACAAACTCCCTCGAAAGTTCCTTCAAAGTGCTCCGAGTTCATTCAAAATCCTCTGGTTTGCACTAGAGGAGTTCATTCAAACTCCTTTGAAAAAAATCGTAGGATTTTGTTCAAACTCCTCCAAAACAAATCAAATGAGTTCCCACCTCCGAATCAAATCAGAGGAGTTCCCACAAACTCCTCCGAAGTAAACCAGAGGAGTTCCCACAAACTCCTCCAAAACAAATTAGAGTTTGCATTAAATCCTCTGAAACAAATTTGAGGAGTTCCCATTAACTCCTCCGAAACAAATCGGAGTAGTTCCCATTAACTCCTCCGAAACAAATCGAAGCAGTTCCCATTAACTCCTCTAAAAAAGGGGCAAGGCCCTATAAAATTGTCTTTCGTAATTTGGCCATAACTTTTGACTCTGGTGTTCATTTTGCACGTTCTTTATACCGTTGGAAAGGTATTTTCAATATATGCAATGCCCTAGTTATATGATTTGATAAATTCCTCACCTATTGTATAATTGTTTTTGGATTAATATCTGACACCTTGTTAACATCCCCAAAGAACGTGACACCTCAATCAAGGGAAAAGGAACCAAGAACTGAACTCGGGGAAGCACATATGAACTCTCACTTAGTTAATTTTTTAGTTATATGGTTTTAAATGTGTGGTGTTAATATTTTATTTTGAGTTTACTCTGAGGTCACTCATTTGTTGTGTGTTGAATGGTGCTAGGTACCAGTGTTGAGGGGAGGTCGTACTCAACATCCTCGCAATGCGATCTACAACCAAGGACAATGGAGAATTGAAAACATCAACGATTGTTGCAGTAGTGGGGAGAAAAAAATGAATTAAGCTCAAATAATTGAAGAGGGATTCTAAACCCAGTGGTGATTGGAGCTCCCAATGGCCAAGCCAATCATTACGGTGGATGAGGTGCAGTATAGCCGAAATATATGATGTCCCACCAGTGCTAAAAGACAAATTCTAAATGTAACTGCTATCTTTGTTCTCTCATCATTACAAATAGGATAAAGACAAATGTTGGTAAATGAAGGGTCATGGGGGAATGCAAAAGGCCAAGAGTCATGTGAACTTCAATAAATATGAGAATTGTATCCAAGTAAAGGGATTTTTTTTCTCTCTTCAAGCATTATATAGACTCAAGAACTATTTCAAGGACATATACTGTGTTAACTAAAATTGATGAGATTTGCTTAGAAATTTGATGTACTATTACTGAAACATTTAATGAGGAGAAGTCGATTTGGCCAAGCTATTTTTTAGACATCTTTGATTCTCGTGTTGGACGTATTATGGACTATTCCTCTGTATTTTCTCAACACTCGGGTTGTGTAAAAATGTACTTCATATTGTGGACTATTCTTATGTATGATGGCTGCATTTTTATTTCTATTATTCAGAGAATGTTTGTCTAAATTCGTGGGTGTAGAACCGTAAATGATTGTTCAAATGCTAAACTATTATGTATTGAAAATTATTTATTCATGTTGTTGTATTTTCTTTGTATGAACTATTTCTCGAGCCCTCAAGCCCTCGACAAGAGCATTGTTGGTTCTATGTCTACTTTTTGGTTTCCTTAGTTAAGTTTGGAAGCATGCATCTTAGATTAGTTGCATTTCATTCTTTATCTTAGGAAACCTTCATCGGTGGATTGTGCCGCAACCAGTAAAACCAAAACCAGAAATGGTTGTCGGGCCAGAATATGGATGGGTTCCCTATTCCAAACAATGAGAGGTATAATTGGGACTTCTTATCGGGGGTGATCCCTGCTGTTGACAAAGGGCGATTTTTCCCCCGTTAATGGATTTGGCGCCAGAAGGAAGGCCGAATGACAAGCCTGCCCATTTGGAGTTGTTTCATTAACTTTTAACCAATACATGGCTCCTCTCCATTTCTCTATAGGAGATGAACCTTTGAGTCTTCCGAGACCGACTAACGGAATCACAACCAAGACAATTGATTTCCTGTCAAACTCAAAATTTGATGGTGAGGGGAATGTCTCTTCACTCACAGCTTAATCAATTTGACATCAATTGACGAAATTTGAAGATTGTTCAGGACAATGAAACATGTTGACTATTCATCCTCACATTCGAAGGAAGAATTAAAATTTGGTTTAGGACGTCACTAGCAAAATCGATTCATAGCTGGAAACAATTTATGGAAATGCTTATCACTGATCATGAAGATTATATCTATGAGGAATTCTTTAATGAACTTGCAGAAATTTGTAGGCTGGGAAAAAAATCAGTGGATAAATTATTTCTAAGAATTATGCAGATTTATTGTAGATTTCCTCAAAATGACAAACCCTCAAACCAACAAATCCTTATTTGGTTTTCCTATCTTATTTATATTTTCGAAGGATGCAATCTGGATGATAAAACCATCGCTCATTCATAAGATTCAGATCTGACCATGAAGGATATGGGGTACATGATCTCTGACCAACACTTCGACGTAGCTATGGGGGGATTCATACCGGAAATATCAAAACCCTTAGCCCCAAAGTGTGAACCATCTATTTTATCCCATTCATAAAATCATGAACATACTTTGGTATGTGATGAATCTCCTATTGAAGAAATATCATCATGTTCAAAATCCAAAGATCTTCATTCCCTTTATACAAATCTGTTTGACATTGATCATTCATATGAGCACCCACATGTTTATCATGCATTGCAGCCTGGACACTTTGCTTCCAATAGAACATTGAATGATAAATCAAAACAACAAGATTTCCAAATTTTGATCGATCAAGAAATCATTTGTCATGACAATCCATCCATGAGGCACATTTTCTAAGTACTTTTCCATTTTCAGAACATGCTAAATCACAATCTAATCTAATCATGATGACTCCATTTTTGATGATTATTGTATTCTTATGGAATTGAATGTGAATACTAACCTATCATTCATTGATCCTTTGCAATCTGAAATTTCTGATCTCAATGCACACATGTTAATCATATAAAATTTAAGGTATGTAGAGTAAAATGTATTTGCAGATCCCCATGAAGAAATCTCAACAAACGAACAACCCATCACCATGTAAGGCATGAGAAACATTGAGTCGATCCAAGAAACGCTATCACCCAAATTTGCTCTAGAATTACATGTTAATGCTCATGGGCAAACACATCACTCATCCTTAGATTGTATCTCATCACTCCAACACTGCCCACATGTTTTTAATGATATTATAGGAGAAGTCTTGGAGTCATCTTTCGCTCAATGTTTCCCTCAACGTATCAATTATCATCTCTCCTCTCAGCATATGGGTTATGTAAAATGTGGGCCCGTGGGGATTTACCTGGATAACGAGGCACACCAGTTTCAATCGATGGTTATGTCAAGTGCTTATTGTCTTACTTCTACCCCTGGAATGAATGGTGCCAACCACTCCAAGACTCTCTCACGAGGTACATTGCACACAAATTTAATTTAGGGGTCTCATTAGGTATGTCATCCATTTTTCATTTCTTTCCAATAGTCCTACGCTAATCATTATATGATAGAATTGAAGTTTGGTTGGAGAAATCCTATGTGTCTACATTTCCCACAAACGATAACACTGTCGAATTTAACATGCCAAGTGGAGATTTACTTGAATCAATTTTTCCTATCTTTCATGCCTCACTACATTCTCTGCAATTGACTTTTTTTGAACATGTGTTTGCAGGTTTGAGGTTACTTGATTCATTGCACTGGCATTACGCTTCCGTATAGCTTTCTTTCAACCAATGTAGGATAGAGTAGGAATAAGAGTAGCATAGTTTGTTTTCTTTTGTTTTACATGCATAGTTTAGAGGTTTTCTTTTATTTTCACTTCTATAGCATAGATTTTGGTTTATTATGCTTTCTTGAATAAATCCCTTCGTTGTTGTTAGTTTAGTTTGCAACTGGCAAAGGCTTGCTTTAGTTTAAATTTCTTTTTAACATAAGCTTTCTTCTTTTCATTTGATACATTTCATTTTTTGTTGTTTAAGTAGAAGCTTGGATTAAACTTGGTTATCATAAGGAAACCCTATTCATAATTCTCTGAGAAGTCAAACTAAAAGATTCATGTTCACTTCAACGACATTCATTCTAACATTCACAACTGAACAACTTACTATCTTCCGCTACTAAAAGTAGTTGTCGTAGGAATACTTTATAGCCTGGGGAAGAATCATATCAACTGTCCATGGTCTTGTTTCTCATACCCTATTGATCATTCCGTCAATGGCTAGGTTTCTCACAAAGGCTTATGAATAAAAAAATGATGTTGCAGTATCACAGATTCATTTTCTTGGTTCTTGAAACAAAGACTCGTAAAATAAAATCTATTACAAACCTTCTCAGCATGTGTGTCTTTTTATAGACCTAGACCCTTCATGATGCACTAATTTCGAGAATGTTAGAGATATATCATAGATTGGTTCGAAAGAAATGCAAAGTCTCAAAGCATATCGTGATCAACATAGCTTAATTATTTCATGATGGTATCTATTGAGTAGATCGGATTGCTCATTCCATTGCTATACTCTTCGAGTAATCAAATACAATATCTTGACTTGGACTGACTGACTAGTTTTCATTGGTTCTCTCTTAATATGGTCCTATTTTCATTTGCCCATCAAGTACGCTGGTCTAGTTGTCTTTGTCTTGATTTCATCGAGAGTTTTACATCATGATGTTTCTGTTGCTTTTGGGTTTTCAACTGTTGAATGGAAGGTGCATTACAACCAAGTCATGAAACTCTCAATGAAGTTCGTTCAGACACTGGTCCATGAACTTTTGGGAATGCTCATCGAGAATAATCTTTCAAAGCTCAACCAACTACACAAGACTCGAGAACCATGAACTCTAACCTCTAAAACACTAATCAATAGAATGGTTCTCAAATGCACTTCTTCGAGGCAGAACTGGTGATCATTACAACCTTGGTCTTTTGTTTCCCGAAAGGGGACTTTCATTCGATAGACCAACATTCAAGCTAAGTCTAATCCACCTCTTTATCATAATCTAGGTGATAGGAACTGGTAAGACTCATGAGTTGATTTCAGGCATCCAAACATGTATGGTTCCATATGTTTCCAAAGGCATTATCTTTTCGATTTAATGTCCCAAACCAACCTGAATACAAGCTTTATTTCTGGTTTACATTGTGAGATCTCTGTAAACATGTTGTTTCAGGAGGGATTTATTGTATTTGACATTACTTTCAGTCAAATTTTCTAATAGGTCAAATAGTGATGTTTGAAATTGGCTAATAAAGCAATTCTGATAATGGGTCATTAGTTTTGATTGGTGATATGTGTTTATCATTGTGTGTAGATCTCTCTAGTGGAAGTTTGTGCTCTTTTGAAAAAAAAGGACACGACTCAAGGAAGAAAAAAGGTACAAGTGTGTAGTTGGCATCACACACATGTTTTGAACCAATGAATAGATGAGCATGTCATGCTCTACCATTAGTTTTAGAGCTGGAAGTGGTACAAAGTGGGTGAAGATCCTGTGTGGATAAAACTAAGCATATCACAGGTGACAAATGGAAGTTTGTTCAAAGTCCTTACTTCCTAGAACACAAGGCTACAAAGATGAATTGGAAGTTTTCAAAAAATCACAATGAGAAATGCAATTCTCAACCAACACTAGCACCTAAGCTCATTTGAATGAAATTATACATGTATAAACTTTCACATGGATTAGTCTTATCAAGAGGATACAAACTTCTTGCTGGTTGGAATGCATGAATGTCCTTAAAGCTGCTAGAAACACTTACATTCATGATATCCTTTTCAATTTCCTTTCTTTGCAGTCTGCATATGATCATCATTTATCCAAGATTTTGTTTGGTTTTGGGCCAAGTTTATCTTCTAATTCGAAATACATCTCTTCTCTCTCTTTCCTCATCATCTTGTCCATGGAGATAGCTCATTCTCTAATGTATGCTTGTCTTGTAATTCCTGATTATATTTGATGACATGCAGATATCTCACCTTTGTTTATCTTTTACAGGAAACACCTTGCATTGGAAAGAGGCTCAAGCCAACGTGCATCTCTTTCCTAGCTCATGAGCAAAATTAAGGATCTCTATTTGAATATGAATAAAAATTGTTTCAGAATATTGTGAAAGTAATCAAACCATGGATTAACATAGTGGTTAATCAACGATCATCCTTGCATATTGGTCGGTGAGCAAATCCTATGTAATGCGAGAACCATCCACACACTAAGTAGCTACTCACATGAAGGGTGAAGTGTCAAATTCTAAAGGCTAAAATCCAAAAGGGATATCTTTATGTAGCTAGGTGCAACAAATATTCAAATAAATCTCAATAGTTGGAAGTCATCCCCTATCCCACTAAATAAGGCCATTGCTTTCCCCATCCACCAAATTCTAAGAATGCACTAAATAAACCAGAAAGGATTGGGAAAGAAAGTTTGAAAATACTAGAGAGACATGCAAATATCTTCATCGGAGCTATGGACACTCGCTAGCAATGGAGAAAGGTCTGTGATTCCGTGGTGACTCCATTGGGGATATGGATGCTTGCGGGTAGTGGAGCAACAACTGCTACACACACACACACTTGGTGAAAAAATCTTTATTTATCCCAAACCTATATCAGCCCCATGACAGAGATACCAACCTGAATTGTCGATGGAGTTTTAAAAGCAAATAAATCTCACCATCATTCATCTTCTATCTACAACATACGAGCTCTACTATCCTGCATGCAAGCATCACTAGTGAGCTCACCATAATGGAATATTTCAGATAAATTTTGCGCATTCATTCCAAAATTTATAATCTTACAAGTAATTATATGACCTTCTACATTTTTTGCTCATAAGTTAGGGAAGACTAGCATAGATTCTGGCTTCGACCAATGTGTCACCATTTTTTGTGCCCGCACAACAACCTCCCTAATTTCTTCTCTTATCCTTTCCCAAAGAGAAGAAATTGGGCCCCCTTCTACACTTTTCCATTGAAAGACCTCTCACTCTTTCTCATGCAAATGACAAAGCTCAAACCTCTCTTCTCACTCTTCATACTTGACCATTTGTAGCGATTCTTTATGCTTGAAACCTCTCCTATTTCTTCTCCAACTTAGATTCTTCTCGTTGCACCCGTTAGTCAGGTTCCTATCATTCCAAATGATTAAACATTCTATGCCTGAGATGATGACCGATGACTAATAGCTTATCTTGGTTAATCTACATTATGTTGCAGTCATAATTAAATATGTTTGTGTCACCAATAGTTTTCATAACACATACCATACCAACATGCACATCTTGTGCCCTCTTGATTTTATGACTAACCATGATCATAAAGTGTCGTCTATCGCCAGGTATGTTAATTGCATCATATATGAGACTCACATTGGCTTTGAATTGCATCTCAAAGGAGAATCAATCCTCCCAGCTCCTAAACAGAGTTAAGCACCCCGAACATTAGTTGGATGTTTTCACGGATTTATATTTTTTGTGCTACTGACACATTATCTTAGATTCAATGGGTGTACTAAAAGCCTATAAAAAATAGATGACATAGGGACTGACGGAACTGGATTCGAGAAAACAACAACAAGAACAAGGCCCATATTTCCATTAAAAAAAATGCTTTTGAGCACAATTTTTTGGGAATTCCTCAAAGTGTATTTTTCACCACCAAAATAGGCCTATTGTACAAATTATGCAATTAATATTTCAACACAACTGATGGAATCAAAATCCAAGGTCCAGAAGTGCAAAAATGATCACCAAGGATTTCCCACCAAGCAAGCCTCGTTAACCATGTCCATCATTAAAAATGGATCCACTCAAATGCTTGAATAACATATTCAATTATCTTGATAGAAGCATATCTCTATGCTCTCCGTGTTGCAAAAAATGACACCTCAGTCGGACATCATATGAGAAAGTTATGGGATTTCGAACTCCAACTCTTTTTGTCTCTTATCGATAAAATGATACTTCAAAATATTTTCGATTTTGTCTGCCCATGAGGGAGAAGTTATTGGGAGCTTCTTTGAAACACACCAGAAGAGTTCCTTTGATTAGCTTTGGTTCATACTGGAGGAGTTCCCACAAACTCCTCCAAAATCTAAGGAGAAGTTTCCACAAACACCCAAAAAATTTCCTTCAAAGTGATCTGAGTTCATTCAAAATCCTTCAGTTTGAATCGGAGGAGTTCTTTTAAACTCCTCCGAAACAAAATGGAAGGAGTTCATTCAAACTCCTTCAAAACAAATCAGAGTAGTTCCCACTAACTCTTCTTAAACAAATTAGATGAGTTCCCACAAACTCCTCTGAAGCAAATCATAGGAGTTCCCACAAAATCCTTTGAAACAAATAGGTGGAGTTCCCACTAACTCCTCCGAAACAAATCAGAGTTCCCATTAACTCCTTTGAAAAAGGGACAAGACCCTATAAAATTGCCTTTCGTAATTTGGCCATAACTTTTGACTTGAGTGTATGTTTTGTGCGTTCTTTATACCGTTGGAAAGGTCGTTTTGAGATATACAATTCTCTAGTTATATGATTTGAGAAATTACTCACCTAGTGTATACTTTTTTTAGGATTAATATTTGACACCTTGTTAACAACCCAGAAGAACGTGATACCTCAATCAAGGGCAGAGGAACCAAGAACTGAACTCGGGGAAGCACATATGAACTCTCACTTAGTTAATTTTTTAGTTATATCGTTTCAAATGTGTGGTGTTAACATTTTATTTTGAGTTTACTTTGAGGTAACTCATTTGTTGTGTTAGCAACATTACTTGTCTTCGGTATAGGGATATTCAGGTCTGCAGGTTGCATGAGAAGCGCCCAAGCGCAGCACACAGAAGAAATCCATTTCGGGCCCAGATCAAGCGAGCGAGCACTCTGATTTCAACGTTCAGGATGTATCCAAAGGATCAGATCAACGGTGGGCGGGAAATCGCGATTAGCAAAGCTGCGCCAAGGTTAGCGCAGTGGATAGCGCCCATAACATGATCAGGATTGGATGACAGCAGTTCATCCCAAAGGGCACATGGCACGAGATCTGGTCACGTCGGCTATTCGACAGTCGCAAATTCAAAGGGTGAAGGTTTCATGTCTTTGAACATCTTGAAACCCCGAACCCCGACAGCGCCAAAAGTGGGGCCCGCGACATCACAAAACATTTTCATCCGTCCATCCAAAGGGGACACCTGGCAGCAAATTGAACCATCTCGACATTTCGCCCATCGTGACTCCAAGGCGCAAAGAGCAGCTCCGTTATATTCCGATTCCTGAGGTGCCGGGAGAGTCCCGGACCCGGGCCCACAGTATCGTCGAGAGAGTTAAGAGCCGTTAGATATAGAGGGACGCATGGCACCAGATTAAGCCGTCTCGGCTTATCGCTCATCGCGATTTCGAGCAGCAAGGATCAGCCCCTTCATATTCGCGAACGCCGAGGGTGCCTTGGGGATAAACACAGGGTCACGGCCCATGGTCACTTGAGATAGAAAAGGAGTTATGCAAAGGTGTCAAAGAGTCGGGTTTCGCCACAGAGGAAAATACCGCGTACGCCAAGACTAGTTCAGCCTGATTTCGATCCTGGTCCTTGCTAAAGAATTAAATGAAGGTGAACAGAGGTAGTTGAAGCCTCAGCTCACTTATTGAATGCAAGGTATGGAGGTTCCGACAGACAGTCTGCCCGAGACGGTCTTGTATGCTGATTTTCTCCAAAGGGTCATGGCTGGTCCTCATCTGATTAGAGAAAGTCTGTGCACGCCATGTTGGCCTTTAATGTCACACCCATCTCCCCTGCAGGAGCCATGCGTAGTTAAGGTGGCGTCTGACGAAAGTTATTTGTCGAAATTCGGCTGAAGGGACACCATGCCTTGGAGGACTGAACATGCCTCTGTGAGGTGAATTTTCCTGAGTATATAGACTCAATCAGGGTATTTTGTAATCTATCGATGGTAGAGCGAAGCTCCCGGTTGTAAAGTTTTATCAAACACCCTAGTTCCTGGGTTATGCATCTGTATGTAAGATTTCTTGTTTANGAGGGAGTTCGTGATCGACTGATTCGCACGAATTATGGCAATTATGCTATGATAAAGGATTTATTGTGGTATTATCGTTTTCTCCAGTTTTCCGCGTTTGAATGTAAGAAGATCTTGCATTCAGATGTCTTCTTCTACAATATGTTAGGAACCTGATGTTTACGACAGACTTTAGCATCTCTCTGATATAAGTCTTCCCCCTACTCACCCTTACTATGAATCACTGTCTGAAGTTATCTAAGACCTCACTTGCCCATGCATGCTTGGCCTAGTTTTGGAGTTAGAACCACATCGTTGTGAGTTAACTTCCATTTGATCACCCCATTAAACAAATCGTGACATAAACTGATGGGCATCGGGCTCTGCTCCTGCTGCAATCCAGGAGTGACTTCCGACGCTAACATTTCTGGCGTCGTTGCCGGTGACGAAGTTGAAAATTTTCCCCAGGATTGAACGACATTGAGCCTCTGATTCTGAAGGTGCATCAGGCATCAGAGCCTTTGAAGATTGCTACTGTGCACCTGACGACTCCATTGTGACGACTCCACTGGAGCGAACCTACCGTTTTAGTTGTGGCTTCCAGAGGCAGACATACGCGGTCTCATCCACAGCTGCCTCTAGCTACACTTGAAACTAATCCGGAGGCGGTTCTCAGGAAAGGAAAGGCCCCTGAAGAAGAATATTCCACCACCGAAACAGGTAATTCGCCATCTCCTTCTGTGAGAACTCCATTTTCTCCTTCTCAGTTTCTTAATAGACCTCCTTCGGAGGTTTCCCGTTTTCTAAATTTCGAGAGTGTTCCTGCTGAGTTTTCCCCTCCTGGTCTGGGATTGGAGGGAGAAATCCTTGTCACTCCCCTCTCCTCTGAAACTGCACCTTGGCATAGACCCAAGACTACAGAAGATTCCCCCACTCCTGCACAAAGAGGAGGACCTGCTGACTTGAGCTCGTTAGCCTTCTCCTTAAATCCCCTCTTGTTTCCCACCCCACTTCGAGACTCATTCCCAGTAGCCCCTTCGCGAACTCCTTCTCCTCCGAGTTCTCCTCCACCTAATAGTCCCATGGCTGGTGCTAATCCCCCTCTTAATAGAATGGACGCCATAGTCGTTTCCAGATATGCTCCTTTAGTTCTACCCCATCCTATGAATCCTCTCCCTGCTGGAGATTACTTGAAATACATGCCCAAGTTCACTGGGGAAGGGGATGTAACTGCTGAAGAGCACTTGGCTGCTTTCTACAGTTATGCAGACAACCTGAACATTGAAAATGAAGATGTCTGGATGAGAGTCTTCGTCCAGAGCCTGGATGGCGAGGTGAGGAAATGGTTTAGAGGATTGGCACCCGGATCTATTACTGGGATCGAAGCCCTGGATAGTGTTTTCCTAAGGCAGTGGGGCGATAGGAAAGATTTCATGTATTACATGACAGAGTTCGGGTCTTTGAAGAAAATGGAAGGAGAGTCTGTCTCTGACTTCTCCAAAAGATTTAATAAGATGTATAATAAAATTCCTGCCGAAATAAAACCCTCAGAAGCCTCGGCGAAAATTTCTTATGCTAGTGAGTTCGGCCCCGATTTTTGTCTCTTGTTGAGAGAAAGAAGAGCCACCTCCTTAGCTCAAATGCAAGATGCAGCCATAGAGGTGGAATCCAATGTGTTAGCAGCTGACAGACTGAGGAACAAGGCCGACGCAGACAGAAGAAGAGGAAGGTCGGAAACCTCAACTTCTGGATCATCGGTGCCCCACCCTCAAATGGATGAACTGACCAAGATGGTGAAGTCTCTATCTGCAAAGATGGAGAAAATGAAGGTGGAAGGGAGGAAAGCATACAAGGGCCATCAGAACGCCGAAAACAAAGGAGGTTTCAGGAGGCCGAACAATATTACTCCTTTGACTGTGCAAAGAGAAAGGGGAAGAGACAGAGAAGATCAGAAAATTCAGGCCCCCTTTCAAAACAATTTTGTGGCCGAGGGAGAAGAGGGGGAGACAGACGAGCTGGATCCTGAAATCCATTGCTTTGGGGACACTCCTCCTTTTCCTCATCTCACTCAATCAGCATACGAGGAGTCTCTCATGGACAATCAGCTAAATGAACTGAGCAAGGAAAACAAGACTAGTGGCCGCCAAGGTAGGTATGACCTGAGATCTCAGAAGAAGGCAGTAACACCTGATGTTACTGAGCAGTCCACTAGAACAGAGAGGCCTACCAATGAACTAGCGGATAGTCACAGAGGTAAAAAACACCAACCCCTCTCTCCCATAGTCCATAATCATGCCCCCGAAATAAGAGAAACCCCAAAGCTTACATCCTCTTTTAATTTTGAGCATGAAATTCAAAAAATCAGAATCCCTGTGCCCCTGACAGTATTGATTAAACATGAAGGGTTCAAAAAACGCTTCTCTGAGTTTTTATAGTCTGAGGTCTCAAGCCTTCCCACTGACTCCATCAATTTGCAAGATGAAAAGCCTGCAGTTATTCTAGGTCCTATGGTAGAAGAAAGGAATGACTCATCCCCTCCCTTCAATACTTCCTTGAACATACATGACAAGGTACTACACAACTTCTTGATGGATTCAGGGGCTTCTCACAATCTCATGCCCAAAAATGTCATGGAGGAGTTAGGGCTAGAAGTCACCCGAGCCTATCATGACCTCTATTCCTTTGACTCTAGGAAAGTTCAATGTCTCGGGGTTATCAAAGACCTGGTCGTGACCTTGTTTCAGTTGCCCATGAAAAGTGTGGTCATGGATATTGTAGTGGCTGATGTCCCCCCCAAGTTCGGTATGTTGTTGTCAAGATCTTGGATAAACAGACTGGGGGGAACCTTGCAAATAGACCTCACATATGCTAATATCCCAGTGTTCGGAGGAGAACATAGGAGGCTATATAGGGAAGCCCAATTGGCCTATATAATCAGTGATGAAGCCAATCCTACCAACCATCCCATTTTCGCCTTGGACACTGATTTAGGTTCCAGTTTACTGCAACTCACTCATGCTCCCGAGCGTCCTCTTGAACTCAGAAAGCAACCCACCTCTCCTTGTGAATTTCCTCCTTCCATCACCCCCGTTTGGAAAATGTTTTTTGATGGAGCCTGTTTCAGGGAAGGCGCTGGTGCTGGGGTGTTTTTTGTGTCACCTGCCCAGGAAACCGTATCTCTGTCATACAAATTAGAATTTGAAACCACCAACAATGTGGCAGAGTATGAAGCCCTTGTTCTAAGATTAAGAGCTGCAAGGGAAATGGTAATTCAGGAGATAACAGTGTTCGGAGATGCAGAGTTGGTGGTCCAACAGATCAAAAGCGCTTATCAGGCTAAGCACCCTCGACTTAGAAATTACAGGAATGAAGCATGGGACCTAATTGAAAATTTCTTCTCAGCCTTCAATATCTATTTTATTCCAAGGGAGGATAATGATGTGGCCGATTCTTTAGCTGTCTTAGCCAGTTTTCTCAAAGTTCCTCTGCCGCCTATGGTCAACTCTGATGTTGAAATAAAATATAGGCCCTCTGTACCGGACAATGTCAAGCATTGGAAGGTATTTGAAGATGATCTGGAAATTGAAAGATTTCTCCAATCTGTTGATGAATTTTATGCATTGCACATTGATCAGGATCCTGACACAGAAGGTGACCCTCACCCTGGGGTGTTTTTAAATAAAATTGCTAACCACCAGATTGTTCAACTACCTAGCAATCACATTCCGAGGGGACTAGTCCTGTTAGAGAGATTGTTCGATGGGAATGATGTGGCAGTAAAGGGCAGGGTTGCAGATGAAGATGCTAACACAGCCGAGTGCAACATTGGCACACCAGAGGAGCCTAAGTTTGTCAAATTGACAAGGAGTTTGATC
>JASDQU010102463.1:247868-261564 GCA_032191745.1 Picea mariana
TATCTACAACATACGAGCTCTACTATCCTGCATGCAAGCATCACTAGTGAGCTCACCATAATGGAATATTTCAGGTAAATTTTGCGCATTAATTCCAAAATTTATAATCTTACAAGTAATTATATGACCTTCTACATTTTTTGCTCATAAGTTAGGGAAGACTAGCATAGATTCTAGCTTCGGCCAATGTGTCACCATTTTTTGTGCCCGCACAACAACCTCCCTAATTTCTTCTCTTATCCTTTCCCCAAGAGAAGAAATTGGGCCCCCTTCTAAACTTTTTCATTGAAATTCCTCTCACTCTTTCTCATGCAAATGACAAAGCTCAAACCTCTCTTCCCACTCTTCATACTTGACCATTTGTAGCGATTCTTTATGCTTGAAACCTCTCCTATTTCTTCTCCAACTTAGATTCTTCTCGTTGCACCCGTTAGTCAGGTTCCTATCATTCCAAATGATTAAACATTCTATGCCTGACATGATAACTGATGACTATTAGCTTATCTTGGTTAATCTACATTATGTTGCAGTCATAATTAAATATGTTTGTGTCACCAATAGCTTTCATAACACATACCATACCAACATGCACATATTGTGCCCTCTTGATTTTATGACTAACCATGATCATAAAGTGTCGTCTATCGCCAGGTATGTTAATTGCATCATATATGATACTCACATTGGCTCTGAATTGCATCTCAAAGGAGAATCAATCCTCCCATCTCCTAAACAAAGTTAAGCACCTCGAACATCAGTTGGATGTTTCACGGATTTATATTTTTTGTGCTACTGACACATTATCTTAGATTCAATGGGTGTACTAAAAGCCTATAAAAAATAGATGACACAGGGACTGACGAAACTGGATTCGGGAAAAGCAGCAGCAAGAACAAGGCCCATATTTCCATTAAAAAAATGCTTTTGAGCACAATTTTTTGGGCATTCCTCAAAGTGTATTTTTCACCACCAAAATAGGCCTATTGTACAAATTATGCAATTAAGATTCCAACGCAACTGATGGAATCAAAATCCAAGGTCCGGAAGTGCAAAAATGATTACCAAGGATTTCCCGCCAAGCAAGCCTCGTTAACCATGTCCATCATTAAAAATGGATCCACTCAAATGCTTGAATAACATGTTCAATTATCTTGATAGAAGCATATCTCTGTGCTCTCTGTGTTGCAAAAAACGACACCTCAATCAGACATCATATGAGAAAGTTATGGGCTTTCGAACTCCAACTCTTTTTGTCTCTTATCGATAAAATGATACTTCGAAATATTTTCGATTTTGTCTTCCCATGAAGGAGGAGTTATTGGGAGCTTCTTTAAAACACACCAGAAGAGTTCCTTTGATGAGCTCTGGTTCATACTGGAGGAGTTCCCACAAACTCCTCCAAAATCTAAGGAGAAGTTTCCACAAACACCCTCGAAATTTCCTTCAAAGTGCTCTAAGTTCATTCAAAATCCTCTGGTTTGAATCAGAGGGAGTTCTTTTAAACTCCTCCGAAACAAAATGGAGGAGTTCATTCAAACTCCTTCGAAACAAATCAGAGTAGTTCCCACTAACTCTTCTGAAACAAATCAGATGAGTTCCCACAAACTCCTCTGAAGCAAATCATAGGAGTTCCCACAAAATCCTCTGAAACAAATAGGTGGAGTTCCCACTAACTCCTCCGAAACAAATTAGAGGAGTTCCCATTAACTCCTCTGAAAAAGGGACAAGACCCTATAAAATTGTCTTTCGTAATTTGGCCATAACTTTTGACTTGAGTGTATGTTTTGTGCGTTCTTTATACCGTTGGAAAGGTCATTTTGAGATATATAATTCTCTAGTTATATGATTTGAGAAATTACTCACCTATTGTATACTTTTTTTAGGATTAATATTTGACACCTTGTTAACAACCCGGAAGAACGTGATACCTCAATCAAGGGCAGAGGAACCAAGAACCGAACTCGGGAAAGCACATATGAACTCTCACTTAGTTAATTTTTTAGTTATATGGTTTCAAATGTGTGGTGTTAACATTTTATTTTGAGTTTACTTTGAGGTCACTCATTTGTTGCATGTTGAATGGTGCCAGGTATTAGTGTCGAGGGGAGGTCATACTCAACATCCTCGCAATGTGAACTACAACCAAGGACAATAGAGCATTGATGATCCAGAGTTATAAATGGAATGAAATGGAATAAAAATGTATATCAAATAAGTACATAGAGATACAATAAAACTCGACTTCTATTAATAAAGAGAATATGTTGAAACTGTAAAAATGCAGATTGAAACAAACTTGCTTGAATGGTGGCAACTTATCTATGAGAAGAGATGTGACGATTACGCTCATTCGCAAAAAGATGGTTACAATTAGGCTCCAAAGAAATTTTTAACATAAAACATAAATGAAAAAACCCTAAACATCCAAAAACCTAACCCTAGGAGATGAAGCGCCAAAAGTCATGTGGGCCATGATGGGGTAAGTTGGTACATCAACTTCTCAGGGTTGTAAATTTCGCATACGATCTCTATTTCAGGGGCATGATAGCTTGTTGGAAAAAACTATCCGAGGACTACATATTATGTTGTCACACTTTGGCTAAATCCTATAGTGTGACTATGTCGTGCCCAAAAAATGTTGTTTAGGGCCTCAAAACGTCTCCAAAATTTAGAACTCGAAAAACTAGGAAAACAAACTGCCAAAATGAAAAATCTTCTTTGAGCCAGTGGAATAGGTGGGGGGCATCGATATCCACTTGGATCGATCGTACCCCCTTAGGAATAAATGGTCTCCATTGCGTTGAGTGCCCCCATTAGATGGGAAAACTTTTGCTCTACTCGGCCCGGGGTGAACCACTTGCCTTGGTGCAGGAGCTTCCCTGCTTTGACAACCCGATAAAGTTGGATCCTCTGTTGTCGAGTGCCCTTAATCTGAGTTTCCTTGATCTGATCAATGACTTCATGTTCCATGCAGTTAGGGTTGAGCTCTGTCGGTGTCAACTACTCTGTTATCTCTAATGTGTCTAATAATGGTGGGAAGTATGGACGAAGTAGGTCCACATTGAACATGGGGTGCAGGCCAAGGAAGGGGGGAATACTTAGCTCAAAACAATTTTCACCCACAACCTTGGTGACTATGTAAGTTCCATAGAGAAGTGGACAAATCTTTCGATGGGGTCATGTAAGGCACTCTTTCTACAAATGCAACCACACCTTGTCTCACCTGAAACTTGTGCCGCACTCGGTGTGGATCATGGCATTGTTTGTAATTAGCATTGATTTTATATAAAGTATCATGGACCTATTGTCGATGTGATGAATTCGTTCAATAAACTCGATGGCGTTCTCGACCTAAGATTGAGCATGGGATGGTTCTACCTATGTGGATGCAAGGGGTAGTGCGACATCAATGGGACACAATGGTTGAAATCCCAACCCCACCTAAAAGGAAATGTAGCAAGTCGAGTCATGAAGGGCTATGTTGTAGTTGTGTTGAACATAGGGGAGACTCTCATCCCATGTGCACAGATGTTTGGAGTTGTACATGCACAAGATATGCACAATCATTTTGTTGATGACCTTTGTCTGGCCATCAGTTTGGGAGTTGAAGGTAATGGATTTGGTGAGGTTGGTGTCGAACAATGACTAGAGGCTGGACGTGAATGTGCTAAGGAACTCGCTGTCCAGATATGATATGATGGTCTGTGGTATCCTGAAGTGTACCCGCACCCGTTCGAAGAAGAGATTAGCAGTGGCCTTCGCTGTGATATTCTTCTTATAGGCTGTGAGGATTGCCATCTTAGAAAATTGATCAACCACCACAAAAATACAGTCATTTCCCTGCTTGGTTGAAGGAATTCCCAACATGTAGTCCATTGAGATGGATTCCCATGGCCTGTCGAGAGTAGGTAGAGGGGTCTACATGCCTTGTCTCTTAGTTTTTGGTTTAGAAATGGCGTAGGAAGTGCAAGACCTGATATACTTGTTGACGTCTTGTCGAAGTTTCAGCTAGTAGAAATGATTCTGCAGTACTGTCACAATCTTTTCCATGCCAAAATGTCGTGCCATCCGACTATAGTGAGCTTCCCAAATCAGCTTCGCATTCTCGCTTGATGGAACATAGAGGTGGCCCAGATGGCATAACAGTCCATCCTGAATATGAAAGTCAGTGAAAGTCGCACATGTGCCCAGCATCTGGTAAGTTGTAGTGAAGCCAGGATCGCTCTTGTAGAGTTGGGGCCACTCAAATGCCTCATGGCCACAAGAGTGGAGCACCATGGTTAAGGCTAACACTAGAGGTCGACTGAGGTAGTCAGTGAAACAATTGGTGCTCCCTATCTTATATTTTATGTTGAGATGGAACTGTTGCAAGTATGTGGACCACTTTTGATGGTGGCCATTCTGTAATTTGTTTTGTGTTTGCATGAACTACAGAGGCTTGTGATCAGTGTGGATGATTGTCTCCTTCCCAAGAATGTAGTGCTTCCATTGTCGATAAGCTTGTACGATGGAATACATTTCTTTGTCATAGGAGGGGTACTTACGGAAGACATCTGATAGTTTCTTACTATGATATGCCATTAGATGACCATGCCGAGTGAGGACTGTGCCCACAACATAGTCTAAAGCATTGGTCTCAATCTCAAAAGGTTGTTGCATATCGGGTAAGGAGAGTACTGGAGCTAAGCAAAAGTGATTTTTCAAATCATTGAACACTTTTTGTTGTGACTTCCCCCACATGAACTTTTCCTTGCCACCACGCTTAGTCACTTGGTTGAGGGCCCATGCAATATGAGAGGATCCCAATGTGAACATGCAATAGAAGTTGGCAAGTCCTAAAAAACTTTGAAGCTCGGTTATGTGGTCGGGGCTAGCCAGTCACAAATGACTTGGATCTTAGCTGGATCCACATACACACCATGCTCATCAACAATGTAGCCTAGGTATTGGACCATGTTCATGTCGAAGAAACATTTTTCCAAGTTAGCATATAGAATGTGTTGTTACAGAGTGTGAAGGACCTACTGAATATGTTGCAAGTCTTCTACCCAATTCTTGCTGAATATGAGAATGTCATCCAGATATACCACCACAAAAGAATTGGTGAAGGGCCACAATATATCGTTCATCAATCTCATGAAAGTTGTTGGAGCATTTTTCAAACCAAAGAGCATGACTAGCCATTCAAAAAGACCTTCTTTGGACTTGAAAGCAATCTTCCATACATTAGTCTATTCTATTGGGACCTCATTGTAGCCAGACTTCAAATCAATCTTGCTGAAAAACTTGGATCGCTTGAGCTGGTCAAGAAGGTCATCAATTCGAGGAATTGGGTACCGGTTCGTGCCTGTGATTTTGTCTAGAGCTATGTAATCAATGCAGAGTCGCCAAGTCCCATATTTTTTCTATACGAGTACAATTAGGCTCCCACAGAGTGAGGAGCTGCGTCGGATGTGCCCCTTTTGAAGAAGCTCTTGGATATGTCGCTTAATTTCCTCATTTTTCATCAGAGAGCGGTGATATATTGGCCCATTGGGTAGAAGTGCATCGGGGATTAGATCGATTGAATGCTTAAATTGACAGTGTTGTGGCACCCCGATGGGTGAGGAGAAGAGGTCTTTGTATTCTTCCATGATCTTGTCCACTTTCTTCTGCTGCGTGGAGAGGCCCTGTGCATAGGCCATGGATGTAGCTGTGACCTTTTGTTCACTTTGAGAGTGAATCATGAAGAAGACAAATTTCCCAGTCTAGGAAATGACCTTCCTGCATTGCTTAGCAGAGTTCAAAGAAATAGCAGTAGGTGGAGCTACCTCTAGTATCCTGTAAAATTGTTTACCCAAAGAAATAATAACACTATAAGGTCTAGAGTCATATACAACATGTTGTTTTCACAAATATGGTTGGCCTAAAAGAACATCACAAAATTCAAGGGGGGCAATATCACACAATATCTCATCTTTTAAGGGCTTGACGTCATAAGGCATACAACACCGTTGGTTGATGTGAAGGTCTCTTCCTTGGAGGAGCCACCTGATGGTGTAGGGATGCGAATGTGGTGTCGTCGGTAGTTTCAACCACTTGACGACCTCTACTGAGATCAAGTTCTTTTGACTTTCACTATCGACAATGAAATGCAGTGGAGCACTCTTCACCCACATCTGCGAGTAAAAAAGTCACTCACCTTCCTTTGGTTCCTCTGGTTCACTTGGCTGGTCCTTGGTGGTAATGACAGTGGCACTAGGTTCTGCATTAATGATTTGCTTCCCTTTATCTGGATCTGATTCAGAGTTGGAACATGCCTCTAACTCTAAGGCTTTCAGATCGACCACCAACGACTGCTTCAAGCGACATTCATCGGTGTTATGCCAGAGGATTTTATGGAATTCACACCACTTCCCAGTATCTTTCTTCGTCTTCTCATTACCCTTCTTTGTTTGTAGCTTGGACTGGTTATCCTGAGGGGGTCCATCATTTCTTTGTCTTTTGTTCTATGGGTTGGGGCCACCTTTGCCTTGCTTCTGTTGTGAGAAATTTGTAGATCCAAACTCTCGCTTCTTAAATTTAAATTTCTACTCAATTTTTATAGCATATCGATATGCTGCACCCAGTGATGAGATGTCCAAAAACTCCATTTCTATTTGGATGTATCTATGTAGACACCCGCAGTACTTGAGCACCAAATGTTGTTTGGAGTCCTTGATACCTAGCTTGGTGCACAAGGTATGGAAGATATTTGTGAAATATGGTATTGTCTGGTCCCTTTCATGTCGCAGTGTGGTCCATCTCGTATATTGGTCATCATAGTTTCCAACAGGGTAGTATTGTTCCTTAATAACATCCCTGAAGGAATCCCAAGTGGGGTGGCCACAAATATTGCAGATTCTTCAGTGGCCCTTTGCTCACAGTAAGTTTCCCACCAATCCTTGACATGGGGGATAACCTTAAGGAGTGCAAAGGTAATATTTTCTCTATCGGAAAAATTATGTACCAAAAAATACTCTTCTAGCAGATTCAACCATTTATCTACAGCATCCACATCTATCTCGCCTTAAAATAAGGGAATATCAAAATTGACTTGTACCTTAAAGGGGGCGGCGTGGCCGCTTGATGAAGATCCATCACTTGTTGGCAATAGTCGAAGGATCTGCGCAAAGTTATCCATCATCTCGTTCCTTTGTCGCATGAGGGCTTCCTCGAGCAACAATTTAAAAGGATCTCCTGCTCCATCTTCTCTATTTTCTTCCACCATGGGAGGTCGTCGTGATCGACAGGGACAGTCTTGCAAGGGCTCAACCACATTGAGTCCCAACTCCTTGTACCCTGACCTCATTGGGGACATGTACAGAGAAACAAATAAAGAGAAGACCGTTCTGATACCACTGATCCAGATTTATAAATGGAATGAAATGGAATACATATGTATAACAAAGAAATAAATGGAGATAGAGTTAAACTTGACTTCTATTAATAAAGAGAATATGCTAAAACTATAAAAATGCAGACCGAAACAAACTTGCTCGAATGGTGGCAGCTTATCTCTTAGAAGAGATGTGATGGTTATGCTCATTCGCAAGAAGATGGTTACAATGAGGCTCCAAAGTCCTTTTTAACATAAAGCATAAATGAGAAAACCCTAAGCATCCAAAAACTTAACCCTAGAAGATGAAGCGACAAAATTCATGTGGGCCCCGATGGGGTAAGCTAGTACATCAACTTCTCGGGGTCATAACTTTTGCATATGATCTCCGTTTTAGGTGCACGATAGCTCATTAGAAAGAACTATTTGAGGACTACACATGTTTCCATCACATTTTGGCCAAAGCTTATAGTGTGACTATGTCGCTCCCAAAAAACTTTATTTAAGGCCTCAAAATGGCCCCAAAAGTTTAGGACTTGAAAAACTAGGAAAAAAATTGCCAAAACGAAAATTGTTCTTTAAGCCAGTGAAATAGGTGTGTGGCCACTAATATCCACCTGGATCAATCCTCCACCCTTGGGAATAAATGGTTTCCATTGCGTTGAGTGACCCCATCAAATGGAGAAACTTCTGCTGAACTTGGCCCCGGGTGACCCACTTACCTTGGTGCAGGAGCTACCCTGCTTTGACAGCCCAATAAAGTTGGATCCTCTGTTGTTGAGTGCCCTTAATCTGAGTGTCCCTGATTTGATCAATGGTTGCTTGTTCGATGCATTCAAGGTTGAGCTCCGCTAGTGTTAACTAATTTGCGATCTCTAATGTGTCCAATAATGGTGGGAAGTATGGTCGAAGGAGGTCCACATTGAACATGAGGTGCAGGCCAAGGAAGGGGGGAATACTTGGCTCAAAAGCATTGTCACCCAAATCCTTGGTGATGGTGTAAGGTCCACAGCAAAGTGGAAGAAGCTTTTTATGGGGTCCTGTAAGGCGCTTTTTTTGCAAATGCAACCAGGCCTTGTGTCCCACTTGAAACTTGTGCGGCATCCGATGTTGATCATGGCATTGTTTGTACTTAGTATTGGATTTTTGTAAAATATCATGGACCTATTGTCGAATGTGCTGAATTTTTTCAATAAACTTGGTGGCTTTGTCGGCTTTAGATATAGCATGGGATGATTATTCCTATGTGGATGCAAAGGGTAGTGTGACATCAATGGGACCCAATGGTTGAAATCCCAACCCCACTTGAAAGAGAATGTGGTCGGTCAAGCTATGAAGGGCTCTGTTGTAGATGTGTTGAACATAGGGGAGACTCTCATCCCATTTGTGCACATGTTTGGAGTTGTACATGCGCAAGATATGCACGATCATTCTGTTGATGACCTCTGTCTGGCCATCATTTAGGGGGTGGAAGGCGGTGGATTTGGTGAGGCTGGTGTCCAACAGTGACCAGAGGTTGGACCAGAATGTGCCGAGGAACCCGTTGTCATGATATGATATGATGGTCTGTGGTATCCCGAAGTGTACCCACACCCGTTCAAAGAATATCTTCGCAGTGGTTTCCGCTGTGATATTCTTCTTACAGGCTGTGAGAATGGACATCATAGAAAACCGATCAACCAAAACAAAAATACAGTCATTTCTCTGCTTGGTTGAAGGAAGACCTGACATGTAGTCTATCGAGATGGATTCCCATGGCCCATCGGGAGTAGGCAGAGGGGTGTATAGGTCTTGCTTCTTAATGGCTGGTTTGGCAATGGCGTAGGAAGTGCAGGACTTGATATACTTGTTGACATCCTATCAAAGTTTCGATCAATATAAATGCTTCTACAATATTGCCATGGTCTTTTCCATTCAAAAATGTCCTGCCATCTGACTGTAGTGAGTTTCCCAAATCAACTTCACACGTTCACTTGAAGGAACACAAAGGTGGCCTAGATGGCATAATAGTCCATCATGAATATGAAAGTCAGTGACATTCGTTCCTGTTCCTAGCATCTGGTAAGTGGTAGTGAAGTCAGAATCGCTCTTGTAGAGTTGGGGCCACTCAGATGCCTCATGGCCACATGAGTGGAGCATCGTGGTTAAGGCTGCAACTGGAGGCCGACTGAGGCAATCAACGAGACAATTGGTGCTCCTTGTCTTATATTTGATGTTGAGATGGAACTGCTGCAATTATGTGGATCACTTTTGATGGTGGTTGTTTTGTAATTTGCCTTATGTCTGTATGAACTACAGAGGCTTGTAATCAATGTGGATGACTGTATCCTTCTTGAGAATGTAGTAGTTCTATTGTCGGTAGGTTTGTACGATGGAATACATTTATTTGTCATAGGTGGGGTACTTATAGACAACATCTGATAGTTTCTCACTGTGATATGCCACTGGATGACCGTGTTGAGTGAGGACTGTGCCCATGACATAGTCTGAAGCATCGGTCTCAATCTCAAAAGGTTGTTGCAGATAGGCTAAGGAGAGTACTGGAGTTGAGCACAAGCGATGTTTCAAATCATTGAACGCTTGTTGTTGTGACTTCCACCACACGAACTTTTCCTTGCCACCACCCTTGGTCACCTGGCTAAGGGCCCATGTAATATGGGAGAATCCCAACATGAACCTATGAAGAAATTGGCAAGTCCTAAGAAACTTCGAAGCTCATTTAGCGTGGTTAGGGATGACTAGCCACAAATGACTTGGATCTTGGCTGGATCCACATGCACACGTGACACCATGATCATCAACAATGTCGCCTATGTATTGGAGCATGTTCATGCCAAAGGAACATTTTTCCCAGTTAGCATATAGCTTGTGTTGTCAGAGAGTATGAAGGACCCATTGAATATGTTGCAAGTGTTCTACCCGATTCTTGTTGAAGATGATGATGTCATCTAGATATACCATCACAAAAGAATTGGTGAAGGGCCACAATATATCATCCATGAATCTCACAAAAGTTGTTTGAGCATTTGGCAAACCAAAGGGCCTGATTAGCCATTTGAAAATACCTTGTTTGGACTTGGAAGCAATCTTCCATACATCAGTCTATTCTATTGGGACCTGGTGGTAGCCAGACTTCAAGTCAATCTTGCTGAAAAACTTGGCTATCTAGAAGGTCGTCAATTCGGGGAATTGGGTATCGGTTCCTGCCTGTGATTTTGTTTAAAGCCCTGTAATCTATGCAGAGTTGCCAAGTCCCATATTTCTTCTATACGAGTACAATTGGGCTCCCGTAGGGTGAGGAGTTGGGTCGAATGTGCCCCTTTTGAAGCAGATCCTAGATATGTTACTTAATTTCCTCATTTTCCATCAGAGAGCGGCTATAGACTGGCCCATTAGGTAGAGGTGCACTGGGGGTTAGATCGATTGAATGCTTGACCTTACAGTGTCGCGACACCCTGATGGGTGAGGAGAAGATGTCTTTGTATTCTTCCATGATCTTGTCCACTTGCTTCTGCTGCATGGAGAGGACCTGTGCATAGGCCATGGATGTGGCTGCGACCTTTTGTTCACTTTGAGATCGAATCATGAAGAAGACAAATTTTCTAATCTGGGAAATGACCTTCCTTCATTGCTTAACATAGATCAAAGAAATAGTGGTAGGTGTAGCTACCTCTTGTATCATGTACAATTGTCTACCCAAAGTAGTAATAACACTGCAAGGTATAGACTCATATACAACATGCCATTTCGACAAATATGGTTGGCCTAAAAGAACATCACAAACTTCAAGGGCGACAATATCACACAAGACCTCATCCTTGAAGGGATTGATGTCGTAGGACAGATGACATTGTTGGCTGACACAAAGGTATCTTCCTTGGCGGAGCCACTCGATGGTGTAGGGTTGCGGGTGTGGTGTCATCGACAAGTTCAACTGCTTGGTGACCTCTATTGAGATCATGTTCTTTTGACTTTTGCTGTCAACAATAAAATGCAGTGGAGCACCCTTCACCCACGTCTGCGAGTGAAAAATGCGTTCACCTTCCTCTGATGCACTTGCTTGGACCTTGGTGCTAGCGACAGTGGCAATGGGTTCTGCATCAATGATTCGCTTCCCTTTGTTTGGATCTGATTCAAAGTCGCAACCTACCTCTGACTTTGAGGCTTTAAACTCGACCACCAACAACTGCTTCGAGTGACATTCATCGATGTTATGCTAGGGGTATTTATGGAATTCACATCACTTCCTAATGTCTTTCTTCGTCTTCTCATTACCCTTCTTTGTTTGCGTCTTGGACTTGTTGTCCCGAGGGGGTTTATCCTTGATCTGTTCTTTGTTCTGTGGGTTGGGGCCACCTTTTCCCTGCTTTTGCTATGAGGAATTTGCAGATCCAAAGTCTTGCTTCTTCTGTTTAAATTTCTGCTCGATTTTGACATCATATCGATATGCCACGCCCAGTGATGAGATGTCCAAAAACTCCATATTTGTTTGGATGTATCTATGCAAATAACCACGATGCTTGAGCACTAGATGTCGTTCATAGCCCTTGATACCCAGATTGGTGCACAAGGTATGGAAGATATTTGTGAAATATGGTACTGTCTGGTCCCTTTCCTGTCGCAATGTGGACCATCTCGTATACTAGTCAGCATAGCTTCCAACAAGGTAGTATTATTCCTTAATAGCATCCATGAAGGAATCCCAAGTGGGGGTGACCACAAATATTGTAGATTCCTCAGTGGCCCTTTACTCACAGTAAGTTTCCCACTGATCCTTGACATGGGGGACAACCTTAAGGAGCGCAAAGGTGATCATTTTTCTATTGGAAAAATTATGGACTGAAAAATACCCTTATAGCATATTCAACCATTTATCTACAACATCTGCATCTATTTGGCCTTCAAATAAGGGGATGTAAAAATTGACTTGTACCTTGAAGGGGGTGGCGTGGCCACTTGATGAAGATGCGTCTCTTGTTGGCAGTCGTCGAAGGATTTGTGCAAATTTATCCATCATCTCGTTCCTTTGTTGCACGAGGGCTTCCTCAAGCAATAGTTTAAAAGGATCTCCTGCTCAATTGTCTCTCTTTTATTCCACCACGGGAGGCTATCGTGATCGGTGAGGATGGTCTTGCAAGGGATCAACCACTTTGAGTCCCAACTCCTTGTACGATGACCTCGTTGGGGACATGCACATAGAAACAAATAAAGAGCAGACCACTTTGATACCACTGATCCAGATTTATAATGGAATGAAATGGAATACAAATGTATAGCAAATAAATACACAAAGATACAATAAAGCTCGACTTCTATTAATAAAGAGAATATGATGAAACTATAAAAATGCAGACTGAAACAAACTTGCTTGAATGGTGGCAACTTATCTATGAGAAGAGATGTGACAACTAAACTCATTCACAAGAAGATGGTTACAATGAGGTTCCAAAGTCCTTTTTAACATAAAGCATAAATGAGAAAACCCTAAACATCCAAAAACCTAACCTTAGGAGATGAAGCGCCAAACGTCATGTGAGCCCCGATGGGGTAAGTTGGTAGATCAACTTCATGGTATCGTAACTTTTGCATATGATCTCCATTTTAGGTGCACGATAGCTCGTTGGAAAGAACTATTCGAGGAATACACATGTTGTCATAACACTCCAACTAAAGATAATAATGAATGTGTCAGGCCCAAAAACCATTGTTTAAGGCCTCAAAACGGCCCCGAAAGTTTAGGACCCAAAACACTAGGAAAAAAAGTGCTAAAATGAAAATTGTTCTTTGAGCCAGTGGAATAGTTGTGTGGCCACTGATATCCACCTAGATCAATTGACAACATCAACAATTGTCACAGCAGTGGGGAGAAACAAAAGGAATTGAGCTCAAATAACTGAAGAGGGAGTCTGAACCCTATGATGATTGGAGCTCCCAATGCCCAAGCCAATCATTACGGTAGATGAGGTGCAGTATAACCGAAATCTATGATGGCCCACCGGTGCTAAAAGACAAATTCGAAAAATAACTGCTATCTTTGTTCTCTCATCATTAAAAAGAGGATAAAGACAAATTTTGGTAAATGAATGGTCATGGAGGAATGCAAAAGGCCAAGAGTCATGTGAACCTCGATAAATACGAGAATTGTATCCAAGTAAATGGAATTTTTTTTTCGCTCTTCAAGCATTTTATAGACTCAAGAACTATTTCAAGGACATATGTTGTGTTAACTAAAATTGAGGAGCTTTCCTTGGAACTTTGATGTACTATTACTAAAATGTTTAATGAGGAGAAGCCAATTTGGCCAAGCTATTTTCTGGACAACTTTGATTCTCGTGTTGG
>JASDQU010102463.1:282099-293339 GCA_032191745.1 Picea mariana
TTGGGCCCTCAAAATGGCCCCGGAAGTTAAAAACTGCTAAAAATAGTAAATTGTCAAATTTGTCAGAGTTCGGCTCTTTGTCTTTGATCTCGGCCACCAATGACTGTTTTGAGTGACATTCATTGGTGTTTTTCCAAGGGCTTTTGTGGAACTCGCACTATTTTCTGCTGTCCTTCTTTGTCTTCCCGTGACCCTTCTTTTTCTGTGTCTTGTACTAGTTTTCGAGAGACTGGTTGTTAGGGTCTTCTTTATCATACTTTGGCTGTTGCGGATTTGCAGACCTGAACTACCATTTGCTCTAATGCTTAAATTTATACTCGATTTTAACAACATATCGATAAGCAACACCGAGTGATGAGATGTCCAAAAAATCCATTTCAGTCTGGATGTATCTGTGTAGAGCCCCGCGGTATTTCAGAACCAAATGTCACTCGAAGTCTTTAATACCCAGCTTGGTGCGCAAGGTATGGAAGGTATTGGTGAAATTTGTAACTGCTTGGCCCCTCTCTTGTCATAGTGTGGTCCATCTCATGTATTTGTCCTCATACTTTCCAACAGGGTAATATTGTTCCTTTATCGCATCCACAAAAAAATCCCAAGTGGGATGGGCCCCATATATTCCAGACTCCTCTGTGGAACTTTGCTCTCAGTAAGCTTCCCACCAATATTTGACATGAGGGAGAGCTTTAAGGAGTGCGAAGGTGACGTTTTCTTTGTCCGAAAAATTGTGAACAGAGAAATAACCTTCTAGCAGAGTTAACCATTTTTCTGGGGCTTCTGCATTTATTTGTCCTTCAAATACAGAAATATCAAAATTAACTTGTACATTGAAAGGTGAGGTGCCTCCAAAGTGGTCGCTTGATGAAGATGCACCTGATGCTATCGGCAGGCGTTGAAGGATGTGGACAAAATTCTCCATCATTTCATCCCTCTGTCGCTTGAGAGCTTGCTCAAGCAACATATTGATAGTATCATCTACTCCGTCGTTTTTCTTTTCCTCCGCCATTGAGGGTTTCTTGTGTGTGCGAGAGAGATTGCCTTCAAGAGAGACAAGCTCGAGACCCAACTTGCTATACTCGGACCTTGACGGGGACATGCACTGAAAAAAACGATCAAAAACAGCCTGCTCTGATACCACTAATCCAGATTATTTTCGGCACGAAATGAGATCGGAGATATAATAAAGAAATGCACAGAGATATCACAGATATTCAATAATGTAACAGAAATGTATCAGAGATGCAACCATAAATACAGATATACAGTAATACACAATTTCTATTAATGAAAGAAATGTACAGAGACTGTAAAAATACAGAGTGAAAGACTCGCTAGAATGGTGGCAGCTAATCTCTGAGAAGAGATGTGACGGATACTTGCATTCGCAAGAAGATGATTATAATGAGGCTCTGAAGGTCTTTTTATAATAAACAGGAATTCTAAAAACCCTAGACATAAAAAAACCTAACCCTAGGAGATGAAGCGCCAAAAGTCATGTGGGCTCCATTTGGGTAAGTTAGTACATCAACTTCCCAGTGTCGTAACGTTTGCATACGATCTCTGTTTTAGGCGTATGATAGCTCGTTGGAAAGGTATCGTCGAGGATATTCATTTTGGGGGCTCAATCCTACCTTTTATCATCATTGAGGACCTCGATATTGAAAAACCTTCATTTGGGTCCTCAAAATGGCCCCATAAGTTAAAAACTGCTAAAAATGGTAAATTGTCAAATTTGTCAAAAAACTATTTTGAGCCAATCGAAAAAGGTGGGTGGCCATCAATATACACCTGGATCAATCCTCGCTCCTTAGGAAGCAATGGTCTCCATTTCATTGAGTTACTGGGGGAGAGGGAAAAGCGTTTACTGAATATGCATCTTGGTGAGCTGCTTGCCTTGCTGGAGATGTCGCCTTGCTCAGTTTGTGGAAGTTTGTAACGAACCTGTTGAGGCTGAGGCTGTTCAACAAATCGGGATACATGAGAGGACGGTGTGCAAAATGACTCTTTGCGCTTTGTTGCAACCTTGTCGACCTGCTTCTGTTGGATAGAAGGTGCTTGGGGCGAAGCTGTAGTGGTTGCAGTGTCCTTCTGTTCCCCTTCTGAACAAATTGTGAAGAAGCTGAATTTTTGCAGTATGAGATACTACCTTGCGACCCTTTTTAGGTGGAACAGTAGTTGGAACTACCTCTGGTATTATGTAGAGATGATAGTCCAAAGTAACAATGACACTGCAGGGTCGAGACTCATAAACAACATGGCGCTTCCACATATATGGTTGGCCTAAGAGAACATCACAGACATCCAGTGGGACAACATCACATAATACCTCATCCTTGAAGGGCTGGATGTTGTATGACAATCGACACTGTTGGCTGACACGAAGATCTCGTCTTTGGCGAAGCCATCTGATGTTGTATGGCTGCGGGTGTGTTGTTGTCGACAATCACAACTGTTTGACGACCTCTACTAAGATGAGGTTCTTCTGGATTATGCTCTCAACAATAAAATGCAGCGTTGTCCCCTTCACCCACATTTGTGAATGAAAAAGGTGCTCCCCCTCTTCATGATCTGTTGGTTCTTCTAGTTGAATTGTTGCGGTTACGACAATAGCAATGGGGTTTGCGTCAATGATCTGTCCTTTACCATCATTTTCATAATCAGATTCAAAATCAGGGTTCGGCTCTTTGTCTTTGATCTCGGCCACCAATGACTGTTTTGAGCGACATTCATCAGTGTTGTGCCAGGGGATTTTGTGGAACTCTCACCATTTTTCGGTGTCCTTCTTTGTCTTCCCGTGACCCTTCTTTTTCTGTGTCTTGGACTGGTTTTCAGGAGACTATTTGTTAAGGCCATCTTTATCATACTTTGGTTGTTGCGGATTTGTAGACCTGAACTCTCATTTGTTCTGATGCTTAAATTTCTGCTCGATTTTAATAGCATATCGATAAGCAGCACTGAGTGATGAGATGTCCAGAAAATCCATTTCAGTTTGGATGTATCTCTGCAGAGCCTCGCGATATTTCAGAACCAAATGTCACTCCGAGTCTTTGATACCCGGCTTGGTGCGCAAGGTATGGAAGGTATTAGTGAACTCTGGAACTACTTGGCCTCTCTCTTGCCACAGTGTGGTCCATCTCATGTACTGGTTCTCATAGTTGCCAACAGGGTAATATTGTTCATTTACTGCATCCACAAAAAAATCTCAAGTGGGATGGGCTCCATATATTCCAGACTCCTCTGTGGAACTTTGCTCCCAGTAAATTTCCCACCAATGTTTGACATGAGGGAGAGATTTAAGGAGTGCAAAGGTGATCTTTTATTTGTTGGAAAAATTGTGAACAGAGAAATAACCTTCTAGCAGAGTTAACCATTTTTCTAGGGCTTATGCATCTATTTGTCCTTCAAATATAGGAATATCAAAATTAACTTGTACCTTGAAAGGCGAGGTGCCTCCAAAGTGGTCGTTTGATTAAGATGCGCCTGATGCTATCGACAAGCATTGAAGGATGTGGGCAAAATTCTCCATCATTTCATCCCTCTGTCGTGTGAGAGCTTGCTCAAGCAACAAATTGATAAGATCATATGCTCAGTCGTTTTTCTTTTCCTTCGCCATTGAGGGTTTCTTGGGTGTGCGAGAGCGATTGTCTTCAAGAGAGACAAGCTTGAGACCCAACTTTCTATACTCGGGCCTCGTCGAGGACATGCACTGAAAAAAATGATCAAGAGCAGCCTGCTCTGATACCACTGATACGGATTATTTTCAGCACGAAATGAGATCGAAGATATAATAAATAAATGCACATAGATATCACAGATATTCAATAATATAACAGAAATGTATCAGAGATGCAACCATAAACAAATATATACAGTAATCCACGATTTCTATTAATGAAAGAAATGTACAAAGACTGTAAAAATACAGAGTGAAGGACTCGCTAGAATGGTGGCAGCTTAACTCTGAGAAGAGATGTGATGACTACTCGCATTCTCTAGTAGATGATTACAATGAGACTCTGAAGGCCTTTTTACAATAAATAGGAATGCCAAAAACCCTAGACATCCAAAAACCTAACCCGAGGAGATGAAGCGCCAAAAGTCATGTGGGCCCTGTTTGGGTAAGTTAGTACATCAACTTCCCGAGGTCGTAACTTTTGCATACGATCTTCGTTTTAGGCGTATGATAGCTCGTTGGAAAGGTATCATCGAGATGATTCATTTTCGGGGCTCAATCATAACTTTGGATATAATTGAGAACCTCAATCATGAAATAACTTCATTTGGGCCTCAAAATGACCCCATAAGTTAAAAACTGCTAAAAATAGTATATTGCCAAATTTGCCAGAAAATTGTTTTGAGCCAGTCGGAAAAGGTGGGTGGCCACCAATATTCACCTGGATCAATCCTCCCTCCTTAAGAAGCAATGGTCTCCATTGCGTTGGGTTCCCGTGGGAGAAGGAAAAGCGTTTACTGAATCTGCATCTTGGTGAGCTACTTGCCTTGCTGGAGACGTCGCGTTGCTCAGTTTGTGGAAGTCTGTCACGAAATAGTAAATTGACAAATTTGCCAGAAAACTATTTTGAGCCGGTTGGAAAAGGTGGGTGGCCACCGATATCCACCTGGATCAATCCTGATCAGAGAAGGAGACTCTACCTTGAAGCTTCTAAGTATATCATTTTAGTGGACTTCTTGTTTAGTAGACCTGTTGATGGTTTGCTGCTCTGATGTGTAAATGATGAGGAAGCACATAAATTATTAGACGAGATCCATGGGTCATCACATCTATCATTCATATTGGTGGCCATTTTTTTGCTAAATCTATTGCTTTTAAGATCATAAGAAATGGTTATTACTGGACTTTGATCTTTCGTGATTCCTACACATTTGCAAGGTCCTGTGATAAATGCCAAAAAATCGTTGGTAAAGAACGTCTTTCTGCCATGCCTTTACCGCCTGTCCTTCCAGATTTCCCTTTTTCTAAGTGGGGTCTAGACTTTATTGGTCCAATCAATCCTTCATCCTCTACAAGGCATATCTTTATTTTGATAGCCATTGATTACTTTACTAAGTGGACCGAGGTTGTCCCCCTTAAACATGTGCAAGATGAACAAGTAATTTATTTTCTAAAGTCTAATATCTTTTCCAGATTTGACCTTCCATTAGAAATCATTACAGACAATGGTCCAGCCTTCATTTCTGCAAAATTGACCCAATTTATGGCTAAACTAGGCGTCAAGCATTTCATTTCATCTGCTTATTACCCTCGGGGAAATGGACTAGTAGAGTCTAGTAATAAGAATTTGGTCAGGATTATAAAGATAATCATAGAAGAAAAACCTCACTAGTGGSACACACTTCTAACTTATGCTCTTTGGGAAGAAYGTACAACCTCCAAAGCAAGTACAGACTTTACTTCCTTTCAGCTCGTATACGACAAAGAGGTTATTCTKCCTATTGAACTAGAGTTTTCTTCCTTACAGTTGATGTTACAGATTGAAGAATTAAATTCTTCTAATGTTTCCCAAAGGATAATACATTGTTAGCCCTGGAAGAAAAAAGGAATTTTGCCTTGGAAAATCTTAAAAGGAGGCAACAAACGATGAAGAATTATATTAACAAATGAGCAAAGGCTATTGAATTTAAGATTGATGAGAAAGTGTTACTATGAGACTCATCCCATGCTGAGAGAGGGAGACATTCTAAATTCCAAAATTTGTGGCTAGGTCCCTTCAAAATAACTTCTATCCTTGGCACAAATTTGTACCTTCTTAAGGACGTCATATCACTCAACGTTTGGACTATCTGGGAATTCCATTCTGGTGCAGTTGGTGTCATTGTACCGACCATCTTCTTTGTAACTGCATGGGTAAGGTGTTAGAAGAGAAGTCAGAAGATACTCTTTTACAAGAAGATCCCCCCGATTATGTGAATGAAGTGGACTCCTTCGGAGATGAACCAATTCACTATGGAACCGAGCAAGGAAATTAGGTGGAAATGGCGACTTATCTTACAGGTAAATCAAAGTTTTTTTGTCCTTCTTTATTCTCATGTTTAAAACTTTGGGAAAGGGACGCTTTGGAAAACTCGCGTTGGCTTCATTTATCTATGTCTTTAGATAAGTGACATTTTGAGGGGGGCTTAGGGAAAAATCTTCCAACTGTGGTGACTTCGACATTATCACCTGACGTGGTTTCTCTCCCTTTCCCGACTTCCGAGTACCTTCTGTCTGTTGCTCCTGGTTTACCATCAAACACTTCTGCAGAGTCACCTCAGATGTCCTTACCTCGGTTGGTTAGCTCTCGGGACCTGGGAACAATCCCTTCCCCCTCCCCACCAAGGATGTTTGACACTGTGATGGAGCATGGGTACAGAGAACCTAAGGAGGATGAGTCCTCTCTCAGTGCAATACTTGATTCCCCGATTCCCTTCATTCGGGATAAAAATGCCTCTATCAAATTGCCTACCTATTTGGAAAAGGCTATTCTCATGTTTAAAACTTTGGGAAAGGGACGCTTTGGAAAACTCGCGTTGGCTTCATTTATCTATGTCTTTAGATAAGTGACATTTTGAGGGGGGCTTAGGGAAAAATCTTCCAACTGTGGTGACTTCGACATTATCACCTGACGTGGTTTCTCTCCCTTTCCCGACTTCCGAGTACCTTCTGTCTGTTGCTCCTGGTTTACCATCAAACACTTCTGCAGAGTCACCTCAGATGTCCTTACCTCGGTTGGTTAGCTCTCGGGACCTGGGAACAATCCCTTCCCCCTCCCCACCAAGGATGTTTGACACTGTGATGGAGCATGGGTACAGAGAACCTAAGGAGGATGAGTCCTCTCTCAGTGCAATACTTGATTCCCCGATTCCCTTCATTCGGGATAAAAATGCCTCTATCAAATTGCCTACCTATTTGGAAAAGGCTATTCATGTTCCCACAAAAAAATTGGAGTCAAGTACTTCTAAGGCTCAGACATAGGGGTATGGGAAATAATTCGCCTGGTCTAGGGGACTAGGCATAAAACTCTCTCCCATTAAGACACAAAGTACCCAGAAAAAGTTGGCACAAAAAACTCCACAGACCGATGATTTTGTTCCTTCATCCACTGACAGTGGGGCTCTTAGAGCAATGAAAGCCTCGGCGAGGGCAAAGTGATGTTATTACTATCCTTAAATGTAAGAGGGGTAGGAGGCACCCTCAAAGAGGCTTCAGTTCATCGTCTCTTGGATCACACTCATCTTGAAATCGTTTTTCTTCGGGAAACTTTGGTAAATGCTCATAAAGCAAGAGATTCCATGCACCTTTTGCACCCCTCCTGGGTTTTGGGTTCAGTAAATTTTGTGGGTACATCGGGGGGACTGTTAGTCTCCGTGGATCCTAATTTATATGATTTGGTTCCATATCTTACTATTGGTGGTATTCTGTTAACAGGCAGGTGTAATTTAAACAACCGGGAGATAGCTTTGCTTAATATATATGGCCCGTGCACGGATCAAAAACTCTTCTCGAAATCGGTGGAAGACAGTGGTATTTTGTCTATTAAAAATTTGATCATTGGAAGGGATCTAAATATCATTTTTTCTTCGGACGAGGTCTGGGGAGGATCCTCTGGGCCTGGAACTACAGATGAATATTACAGGGAACTATTTTCATCCAAAAAATTGATAGACATCAAGCCAGCTAAATTGCTTCCTACCCGGAGGAATGGGTGTACTGGTCAGAAGGCAATTGCAAGGAGATTAGACAGGGTTCTTATTTTTGAAGGTCTATTAACAAATGTTGGCCTTTATAGGTCGTGGGTTGAGTTTCCTTTTATCTCTGATCATGTGTATGTATTATTACAGCTGGAATTACCTCCTGTGTATAAGGTTTATCCTTTTAAATTTAATACACATTGGCTTAATGATCATGATTTTGTGGATCTAGTCTATAATATATGGAAAGACCCCGTCTTCCTTTCCGAAGGTGGAAAACAAAACATGATAGTTTGGAAATTAAAAGTATTAAATTCTCAAACAAAACATTGGTATAAAGAGAACTTGGCCAGAAGCAAAGCAAAGCTATTGGATCTCGAATCAGATATTAAGGATTCAATAATATTACTGGTCAGTGATCCTACAAATCATGAAGTGGAACTCTCTCTCTGGCAGATGGAATTGGAAAGAAACAATATATTAAGAGGAGTTGAAGAACAATGGAGACTGCGCAACAGTGCTATATGGATGGCATGCGGGGACAATAATACTAAGTATTTTCACAATTTTGCTAGCCACAATAGAGTCCGGAAACATGTCTGGGAGATCACCGATGGAAATGGAGTTAAGATAACCGAGCAAGATGCCATAAAGAAAGCAGCGGTCCTATATTTCAAAAATTTCTACAGGGCCTCGCTCATTCCGAATACAACTGAACAATTCAAGATAAATGAGCTCTTTCCCCAGATGTTAAATGATGAGGAGTCATGCTCTTTGTATAATCCTGTTACATTGGAGGAGTTAAAATATGTTCTATTTCACTTTAAAAAGGATAAGAGTCCAGGGTCGGACGACTAGACAGCTGAATTTTTTACTTTCTTCTTTGATTTATTAGGGGAGGATATTCTCGAAATCGTGGAGGAGTCAAGAAGGTTAGGCTCAATTGTGGGATGTTTCAATTCAACCTTCTTGACCTTGATTCTAAAGGCAAACAAACTGGCTACATTTGACGATTTTTGCCCGATATCATTGTGCAATCTATGTTACAAACTGATATAAAAAATCATTGCTAATCAAATTAAACCCTTTCTTTCTAGGTCACTCTCTGATGAACAGTTGGGTTTTTTAAAAGGAAGGCAGATTCAAAATGATATTGGCACAACTCATGAGAGCCTACACAACATAAAAATAAATAAAAATCACTTGTGTTAAAGATGGACTTAAGGAAATCATATGACTGTATTGACTGGGATCATTTAAGATTGATCCTACTAAAGGTGGGTTTTGGGATCCATATGACAAATTAGATCATGTCATGTGTCACTTCCTCTTCCTTTGCAGTATTACTTAATGGTGAGGCCACATATTTCTTCAGAAGCGGTAGGGATTTACGTCAAGGATGTCCATTATCACCATTTCTTTTTATCTTGGTGATGGAAGGCCTCAGTTTATTACTGAAAATAACATTGGGGAAGGTAATCTTACAACTATAAAAGTTTCTAGATTGATAAAAATTCTTCATCTTTTGTTCGTGGACGATGTACTCATTATGACAAGGGCAAGTTTACATGAATGGATGGAAATCGACAAAATTATTAGATTATTCTGTAAATCCTCTAGACTATCGGTTAATCAAACAAAGACCACTGTTCATTTTGAAGGTCTCATGGAGGTAGAATTGGCCCCTTTCAAGACATTCCTACTAGATAACTTTAGTGATTTCTTGATTGGTTTCAGATACCTGGGTTACTATCTAAAGACTGGGGCGCATAGGGCAAATGAATGGGATTGGCCAGTGGCTAAATTAACCAAGAAAATTGGTTTATGGTGTAACATGTGGCTCTCTATGGGAGGAAGATACATTCTGATTAAAACAGTGTTCAGAGGCCAGCCTGTTTATTGGATGTCTATGGAAGTTATTCTTGGCTCAGTATTAAACAAGATTAGAAAATCGATGTTTCACTTTCTATGGAATGGTAGAAAATATACGCAGTAGTACCATCTTTGTAGATGGGAGACATTATCTAGACCAAAGAAGAATGGATGTTGGGGTTTCCAAAATCTTGTTCACTTCAATACGACTTTGTCTGTTAATACTCTATGGAGGGTATTGTCGTAGGAAGGTATCTGGCATAAGGTTTTAATGGAAAAATATTTATCAAACACAACTGTAATAAACTGGCTTAGACTGGCAACACACAAACTTGTTTTTTCATCTAGAATCTAGGCTAGTCTTACCCGTTCTATACATGTTATCACCCATTGGCTCAGCTGGCGACTAGGATTTGGACATCTCATTTCCATTGGAAGAGATCGGATACATGGAATCGGTGACAATTCCTTCCTCCTAGAAGAGATCATTTCAATATTAAAACAAAAAAGGATAATTGTCCTATCTCAAGCCACTGTTGCTCGGGATCCAATCACCTTCTCTAAGATTTGGTTGAGCTATGAGGACTTGGGATTATCCGAGAATCTTGCTACAGTTTAAGATAGCTATACTTCTGAGCTTAAAAGAGCTAGGATTTTGCTCCACGACGCCGATGATACTCTTCTATGGACCGATGGTGATTCATCTAGGAACTTATCAGTCATAAACATTTATGATGCCCTTATAGCTACACAGAATTTCTTGATTTGACATGGATGGAGGGTTAACTTATGGAAATGGAAAAAACAATTGAAGATAAAATTATTTCTATGGTTGTTTGCAGACAACAGGATACTAACCTGGGATGTATTACAAAAGAAAGGATGGGAGGGCCCGGGTATTTGCTCTCTATGTAAGCAAAATTCGGAAGACAACGACCACCTTTTCATATAATGCACCTTTGCAAAAAAAGTTTGGGCCAGAATTTCTCATTTTCTTCAAATAAAAAATTCTTGGGTTGGATTGTCACTTATTGAGTGCATAGAATCATGGACAAAGAACAAGTCTGGATCAAAAAGGTTGGCTGCAATGACTTGTTGGTTCATATGGCTTGAACAAAACAAAGTACTCTTTGCAGAGAAAGCTCCTTTGGCTTGGGGAGTGATTTACAAGATACTTGGCTCGCTAATCGAGAATCGTCCATCAAAAAAATTACTAAACTTAAGACAGAGGTCGATCACTCAGTATGAAGGTTTTACTATTTCTTTTTTTGATGGCACATCTATAGCAGGTGGCTTGAATTATGGAGCTAGGGGCGTCATAAAATGCTCAGAATCTTCGATATACAGATGGTACTTCAATTGTGGGGAAGGTACAAACACAAAAGATGAGCTTATGGGAGCATGGGCCACTCTCACGTTAGAAAAACACTTGAATACTCAAAACATTCATATTTTGGGGGACTCCAAGGTGATTATTGATTGGCTAAACGATAAATGGAAACTTCCAGCCATTGACATTGAAGGATGGAAACACAAAACATTGCAACTGTCTACATCATTTCAAGGTATCTGTTTTCAACACATCTACAGGGAATTCAATGAGGAGGCAGATCGATTATCAAAGCATGCTCTCTTGGAGCCAAAAGTAAGATTATCTTATTTCACTTGGGAAGGAAGGA
>JASDQU010102464.1:2710-31521 GCA_032191745.1 Picea mariana
ATAGAGAGCCATGTGCTTTGAGACCTCCATAAATTGGATTGTATCAAGTAATCTATTTGCAACTTTATTTGACACCATACATTGAGTTTTGTTAATTTCAACATTATGATTTTTCTACATATGCTTATGCAAAAGGATTAGAGATCATTTAAGTCTAGTGGTGGCCACTTAGAGAAACATAATGTTAAAATTTTATATTTAAATGCCTAATAAAAATTATCACATAGCTTTTTCAATGTTAAAAGTTTATTTTTAAATGCCTAATCAAAATTAGCACATAGCTTTTCCAATGTTAAAAGTTTTACTTTTAAATGCCTAATCAAAATTTGTTGTTTTCTTTTTCTAGGTACCTGGAGGCATATAGAATAGTGCAAAAGTGGACATTATGCATTGAAGTGTCTTGTTACCCAAACCCAGGTCAAGCGATTATTGCATATGTCCTTCACAACATGGCAGTAAATCACGTCCTCCAAACTAAGAGAGAAGTTCATGGAAAGACTACAAATAATTAAGCATACTATATTGTCTTTGTTGAAGGGATAAAAGAAGCAAAAAAATATGGTGCCAATGATATTGTAGTCTTCACCAACTCAGAATTGATATGTAATCAAATGAAAGGAATTTATCAAGTTTGAAAGGATAATCTAAAACCTCTTCATAGAGAAGAAAGAATTGTTGCATCTCAATTTCAGTGTTTTACCATAAATTACCATGTGGAGATTAAGAGGATGTCAAGTGATTTAGTATCAAGAGCAATGTCAATTGTAGCTGAAGGTTTTAAAGATGACTTTGTATCACCATCTATCCCAACAAATGTCATTGATGGACATCGATATAGATCCCCAATCTATGGATGCTTTCTTCTGATGATTGTTGTTGTGTCTCTAGTGGCATGGTTGTTTCACTAAAGAAATCATTACTATATTACATTTGTCTCAAATTGTAATATATGGGGTCTCTTGTAAGGGTGATAAGATTGAACAAGGCTTGGTATACATCCAAACTTATGTGTATGGTTAGTGATTAAATAAATTAATGTTTTTGAGGTTGTGACTATTTTTTTTTGTTATTTTACCATGTTTTCTAGAGAAAATCATGACGCATGGGTTTAAATGTAGTTACTTTTCATGAACCCTTCATGGATATTCTTTTAGATGGTCAGGAGACCTTATACCATGACCCACCACATTTTGTTTCAATACCTGGATAATATACTTTCCATGAGAATGAGAAGGTAGGGGTAGAACAAACCTCTTCCAGTTACACATGAATATGGATTATTAACCAAAGCACCAAATTAGATTCTTCAAAAAGATAGTTATTATTATTAGTTTATGGATCTTTAACCAAAACTAGAGTCTTTGACAAGGTACTCATTATCATTAGTTTCATTCCAATAGCTTGTTAATATACTTTGACAAGGTACCCACTATAATTACTTTCATTCCAATAGCTTATTAATATACTTATCATGAGAATGTTAATATACTTATCATGAGAAGGTAGGGGTGGAATTCAAAACCTCTTTCCAATGACACATGAATATGGATCTTTAACCAAAGGAGAAAATGGGCTCTTCATAAATATGGTCATTATCATTAGTTTATGGTTCCTTGACCAAAAGACCAAATTGGAGTCTTTGGCAAAGTATCCATTCTCATTATTTCCATTCCAATAGCTTGTTAATAGAATTGACATTAGTTTCATTCCAATAGTTTGTTAATAGACTTGACATACAGAGGAAGGGGTGGAACTTGAAACCTCTTCCAGTTACACATGAACATGGATCTTCAACCTAAGGACCAAATTGGATATTTGGAAAGATACCCATTATCATTAGTTTCATTCATATAGTTTTGTTAAATAGACTTTCTATGGCATAGAGACATTGAGGTATAGGTGGAACTCGAATCCTCTTACCCATGGATATGGATAATAAAAAAAATACTTAAAAAAAGAGTAGGAAATCAGACTAGAGGCCACATCATATTTGATTGATTATGATTTAGAAGATGTGTTTGGAGAACTTCACAATATATTCAAATTTATCTGAAATGTTATGCTGAACACAAATCTTGACACATTGTGGTGCATGGCTACTCCACAAGTCTTAATCATAATGTTTTCATTGTGGAGAGGGCTTAAGATTGAAAAGTTAATGCTTGCTAGCTGCAACAAATGTCCTTATGTTTTAACCTTTGAAATGTAAATCATAATGTTTTGATTGTGGAGAGGGCTTAAGCCTAAAAAGTTATTGCTTGCTATCTACAACAAATGGCCTTAGGTTTTAACTTTGAAATGTAAAATCCAATAGCATATGTAAACATGCATCGAACATCAATTTCATCCAACAATCACACATTAAAAAGCATCGAACTATCAAAATATATTCTACTGGAATCATATGAATTCAATGAAATCCCAATTTGATATCCCTGAAGCGATGCGCAATAATCTTGTACTGTGAATAGCGTAGAGTTCAGATTTAATTCATTCATAATTTACAAGTGACCAGGAAGCACCACTCTCAAACAATTTGAAATATCTAGGGAAATTTATCTCCAATAAAAGAATGTTGTGGCTTTTGTCTTTCCTGACAAATTAGGCCAAAGTTTTTCATTCTCACAACCCAATTGTAGCCAACAGAACCAAACGTGACACTCACCCTCGAAATAATTTTCATAGAGCATGATATGAGACGTGATCATGGGCCCAAGGGAAATACCTCTATGTAGCCTTTGATAACCTTGATGAGATAGTACAGAGTAATTCTTATGTCCCTATCCTTTGCAACTTAGAATTAAATTCAATATTAAACAATTTGAACATAGATGTTATGGTTTCTCCCTTATTCATGAAGGAAAAACTTCTTAGTATTATGACCACCTCAATTTTCTACCTTTTTTCCCACACTCCCACATGGTACCTCTTAGTCGAAGCACCTCAACTGCTACATTTATCCATGAGACATTTTCCCTATTTGATGGTCCATTTTCACTTTAGATTGGCTTAGTTGAAATGCTTATAACTCAATGGATTATGTATGCCCATTTAAAATGGGATCCATTTTTGTTCTACTTCTCTTTGATGTTTCTTGTTAGAATAAGTCATGCGAAGTTTGTCTAGAATATGATCCCCTAGTGAAAACTATTGTTGTATTCTAGATACATACCCTACATTCTCACTCATTCCACAAATTTCATATTAATTATAGGGTGCCATTGAAATAGTTTAGTATGAGACAGAGTTTAAGTATGAGACAAAGTTTAAGTATGACAGAGACAGAGTTAAGTATGAGACAGAGTACATAGTTTAGTATGAGACAAAGTTTAAGAATTTTTAATGTGGATTAAAGGATGACTAATAGATTAATTAGTAGGACACACCCATCCTTACTTAGATAATAATTCCTTCCCAGGTTTTCAAACATGTGAATACTCCCTATAGTGTTGTCTATGAAACAAATTTTTATGCATTATCAATCCATCCTCAATATGGTGAATTGTTGAAAGAGCTAGTGAACAAGTAAAATAATATTTAGGATATAGTAAAATAATATCCCGCAAACTAATGTATCTAAGACCATTAATTCCATTCAAATCGATCAACTTAGATGCTAATGGGAACTTGCTATTATTTAAACTCAATTCCTATTCAACTTTGTTGCAAAGGACTGGTAATGGATGCAACTCCCTAATACCCATCTCCATTTGTACAGTCATGTTACCTGTCCATGAATAAGAAGGTAATGATTTGCTAAATTTCTCCCTATACAAAAAATTATGCATAAATTCATTTTGTTAGTCATACAGTATGCACACACCGACTAGCTTCTAATCTCATAAGCAAACCTTAATTTCCAAGATAAACCTTAAATACTGGTGCACTAGAATTGATGATATTCTACCAATATTTAGACCAGCCTGATACCATGTTGAATGATTTAAGTGCCTATACAGTTACACAATAATAAAGCATCACTTAGAGAGGATTCATAAAATATAACACATATACAATCACTGAGGTATTCATTTGACAAGGGATTGAGATGTTTTCACAAGTCCCATGCATGACTGAAAACAAGATTCAACCATTGAAATCAATGATCCAAAGTCTAAAAAAATATTCAATTAGTCAGAAATCATTCAAAAGAATAATTAGAAAATATTATCAATTGAATATCATTCCCCAAAATTTGTATATGAATCATGCTAATTAAGGGTCCTTTTCACCAAATAAAGATGTGCATGTAATGAGAAGTTCATTCGTCACTCTCACGGTTGGACACATAGAAAATTGCCTTGAGTGTGTGTCATAGATTACACCACAATGTCAACATTGCCAATGTGATATGAAAGGGTTAGCGACAGTGTATATATAATAGAAAACCGAGTTTAAGTGATTTTTCACATATGACTTTTGTCCCCATCTCATAAACAAACATTTTAAGTAGGGCTAGTTTCATATAGCAGAGAATGTGATAAATTTTCATGGTCTAAAAGACCACTATTCACATGCCATGAAATAACAAGTACAATTGCATTTTGGATAGTGCAGTCTGTAATATAACTCGCTTAATTGATTTCTACCATCTATATCTATGAATTCTGGTCATGTTGGCTCCTTTCCAGTAAGCAGTTCAAGCAATATCACTCCAAAACTGTACACATCACCTCTGGTGGTGGATCTACAACTCTTCCCATATTCAGGAGGAATGTATCCAATTGTTCCTGCAATGTCTGTACTTACATGAGTTTCGAAAGCACTAATGATGTGTGCCAATCCAAAGTCATCATCCTTGGGTTCAAAATCTCCATCCAACAAGATGATGCTAGATTTCATATCTCGATGAATAATGTGAGGAATCAAGCCATGATGAAGGAATGCAAGGCCTCTCGCTGATACCATTGCAATTTTGAAGCGTTTAGACTAGTTGAGTACCTCAAGGGAATTCACCCTCTTCCTTAACCACAAATCAAGGCTTCTATTCACCATATACTCATATACCAACAACTTTCCTCCCCAAATGAGCAATATCTAAGAAGTGGCACTAGATTCATGTGCTTAAATTTCCCCAAGGTTTCCATCTCTGCTAGGAATTCCCTGTGTCCTTGAGTCTTGGCCTGGCTTAGCTTCTTAATTGCAACAAAAAAATTACACTCAACAACTTTTGCTCCCTTTTGTGCATTAGTAAGATTCACATGGACCTTTGTCTCAAATGATGTTGTATTTTCTATCTGCTTCACAAACAGTTCCACCACCCAGCTCAACCCCAGCCATGAATCAAATCATACAAGTTGATTACAAATGTCTAGTTTAAGAGGATCTTGAGGCAGATATCAGAACAAGGAACATTTATTTCTCACAAGCTCTTGGGGGTATGGACGAAATGAATTGAACTTACCCTATTAAAGATTATCCTTGTGATTATTTTTTCAATTCATTTATAAATGTAGTGATATATCTGTAACTATTGCAGTTGACCCTGCATCATCAATAGGAAGCATTGTAACTAGTTCTATTGATGGTAAACTTGACTATGACTATCTTTCCACTATGATGGTGGGAACAAGAAAAATGAGGGGTGTCCTCTACCATGTACCTCCTTCTGGATCCAGACCATAGGGTGTAAGTGTGTCTACATTTATGAATAGTTGGGAGACCGAATTTAGAACTTTTATGCTGGATCACGGACTAGGCCGCAAGAGAAAGAGAAAGGAAATGTCAAGGAAGGATCCAAATGCCCCAAGACAGAACAAAATGGGTTATAATTTTTTCTTTGCTAAGTAACGATCTAGGCTTAAGTCAATTCAACCAGATAAGGATAGAGAGATTAGCAAGATGATTGGTGATTTGTGGAATCGGCTTTCATAGGATGATAAATCAATAGGTATTTGTGGAGACATTAGTTTAGTCTCTTTGCCACATCTTAGCATTATTGTCCATTAACAATTTTTTTATTTAGTCAAATACTATTCTATAAGTTAAGTTGTTGTCACAGTCTCTCCTAGTTGCTAGTGTTATAAGTTGGGTCTAGAGGCATGTATTTGTACAAAGTCCATTTAGAGGTCCAATGCGTCTTTTGTTTACTTGGATTTACAATAGTTCACTTAATCGGTATTAGGAAGATCTTAACATGCTATTGTCTCAAATTAAATGAAAGTTAATTTGATTTCTGGTTAACATGAATTATATTAACATCTATAACTTTGTTGCACTTGTAGTAATATTTGAAAAAAAAAAAAAAGAATTATAAGGACTAAATTCCTATATTTCTACTACAACCTGACTACCAGAGCTTTTAATCCATTAAACTTTTGTTCTTCTAGGAAACACGTATTCCTTTAGGTTATCGCTTTTGGTTGATAGGGCTCTGCAATATTAATGCATGAATTTATTCATATATTTTAGACTTTTTTAATTTTATTTTTAGTTAAATAATATAATTACTTCTCATGACAATGATCTATTTGAATTTCCTCATTCTTAACCATAAAAGTGACAGTTGCAAACTAGAATTATACAAGGAACTTATGTTGTCTGCATATTATGAGATTCAATTTTACCTAAAATTATAATAATTCTCCGAGTTATACTCCAATATCCAATAGGATACATAATAAGATTATTACTTTTAGCTATTTTTTTCAGTTTGATCCTAGGTTGGTAGACCAGGGGTTCAATTTCACGCCAAACATTCGTTAGGTGCACATGTTTTGACATAGCTCTGAGGAAATACACCAGCAACTTCCTTAACCCTATCAGGGAAAGGGGCCCTAGTGACCTGGGGAATTTTGTAGTTACATGGATGCATATTTCTATTTTTGGCGCACTACTTGTAAGTAGGTTGTTTCACTCCCGATTTATAGTTTTTTCCTCGAGCTGATTTATGCATATTGCAAACATACACAATTAAGTTTAGGTGACTACATATGTCAACCCTTCTTGTAAAGTGATCATGGGAGAGTGTACAGTCAAGTACAAATAACAAGTATACTTGCTCACATATGTTGATACAAGCAATCTTCCTATCCCACATAAGCTACAGGTATGCACCTACAACATCCCATTCTAGTGACGTGTCTATGGAAGAAATTGTGGATTTTCAACCTTCAAGACAACCTAACATTGAAGAGGTAATTTTAGAAAACATGCATAGTATTTTCTAGCCATGTGTTCCTATTAATGACGTAGAATTTGGGCATCCTTGTGAAGATACTTGTGTGAATTTTTTTTAGTCATGGACTCTCACTTCTGGGGTGGATTTATTGTAGAATTTTCAGCCATGTCATATCAATTTTAATGTATATTTTTTCTAGCACAAGGATCAAATTTGTGATGCTAAAAGTGAAGAAATTTTTTTGCCATATCCTTTCTTATATATTGGTGAAATCATGCATGGTTTTTCAACTCGAAAATGCACTTTGGGGGCTGGAAATTGTATGGTACAATAAGGTTTTGATTGCATAAATTTCCAGCCACCTATTTCTTCATGTTCTTCTTCTCTTTTGCATTTACTTTCATCTGAAGAGGGTATTTTTATGCGAAACATTGTATGGTGCAACAAACCTTTCATGATGATTTGTCTAATAGAAAATACCAGCCATCAAAAGGAGGATTTAAATCCCTAGATGTGGACCTAAAAAAAAGTCTAAATATGGAATTCTCTTTTACATCTCATATACATATTACTTAGAGGGTAGCCATAGACATTTTGAATGATTTTTGTATTACTTAGTGGTCATTTCTAACATGTACATTCCAAGATTCTAACATTCTTACACAAAACTATTAATAGATTGGACAAATGAAATTAATAATATGCATACCTTAACTCTTATCCCTATAATGGAAAAAATGAGAGAAGAAAGAAACAGAATTGGATATGTATTATTTCAACATGTATATAGAGAGCTAAATGAGACAACTTATAAGTTTTCTAAAGAAACTCTAGTCCTCCAGGAGGGAAAGATTGTGATAGTAGAAACATATGAGAGGGATCTCTGCCTCAAGAGGTCATATCTCTTTATTGAGAACCAACATTCTATTTCTTTGTTTTTAGTAGAGTATGATATTTACTCGATATGATGAGGTATGTCTCTGGAAAATTGGGAAATATTGGAGCTACAACCCTCGTGTGGTTGGTTTTGTATGGCAGAAGAAGATACTTCTCCCATCGTACTATAGTTACTTGTCATAATCATAGTTAACACATTAATATATCAACAACACTTAATACACCAATTAAAACAAACTAAGAGAAAGTGTATTACAACAAACCTGTAAAATCACCAACTAGAGAGTTGTGAACCCCCCGAGCATGTTTGAAGGGAGGAATATTTCCAGAAGAATCTCTTATATCTATAATAAATCCTACATTGACATGTAAAGTAATATACATATGAAAATATGGATTATATCAATTGTGATTCCAACCAAAAGTACCTGGAATGGTAGGAAAACTAGAATGACATAATATTTGTCTATGTCCTTGGAATGAATCCACAGTAGTGGATTGTTGCACCTCTGCAAACAATTCACACACTACTTTGTTAAAAAATGGTGATGTATATATACACTAATCTAAACATATTCATATCATTTCTCTATTAAACTCACCTGGGATCATAGACACTGCATTATTGGAGCGAGGATGCCCTCGCTTGTTGAGGTACTGAAACTGAAATGGTTCATATTCACTTATAGGGACATTCAAATCAATTTCTAATCCATCACTTTGATTTTTTCTTTTTTTCTTCTTTTTAGGGCTAAGAAAACTCTTCTTCCTCTTTAGAGATGACTCAAAAGAACCCAACTGAAGGTGAAGTCATAATCCATAATATCAGGGTCATTGGCTTCATCCAACATTTTTTTAACCATACCAACCAATCGTTCGGTCTTGTTCAAAGAAGAGGGAGGATTTTTTAAAAGAAACTTTAAATATCCAAACAACTCCTCTCTAGCCAGTTGAAGTCCCTCAACATCTACATCAACAATATCACTGGCCATAATAGATTTGTTGGCATCTGCATCAACATTTTGTTCATGTACGCTTATCTCATGAGGGTCATTGAATGAATTGGGTATTGCATCATGATCCAATAATGAATTTGAATCACCTAAGGGGTAATACAACCAATTAACCTTTATGGCATGCTTTCAAATGTTGCCATGAATAGACCATGGACAATCACAAGCTATAAAATTTGTGTGATACCAAGTGATAGGATATTTATTATCACACTTTGTTTGACTCCTCACCCAATAAGCATGAGATATTCTTTCATGAAGACAACAATCACTATCTGAAATTCTTCTTTCCTTTTCCATTGATGATTCATACTATTTCTCTTTCCTGTAGTTATTTAAATATCCCTCGTTTTTCAAAATTTCATTGAATAGGTAATAGGGTTCAAAATTTATCAGGAGGATATACAATAACCAATCCATCCTATGAGCATGCATTTTTCTTCGATCTGATCGAAATTTGGTCTTCATGTAACAATGATATGACTCGATAGCATTATTTGTCTCCTGATTTGCATGAGGAAAATATCGACATCCTTTTACCCACATCCCTACATATAAAAAATGATTTACTAAAGATATCATCTTTACAAAACACAAAAATAAAAATACAAATAAAATTTCTTGCACTTACGGATCTTATCACCAACAACCCAATTCTTGTAGAAATAGTCCAAGAAATTTTTCTCATTTACGAATTTGATGAAAAATTCATCAATTGAATTTATCACTTTGTCACTGGAACAATTTTTCATGATGATGCCTAACTCATTGAACATCTCGCTTGCTATTTCTGGATTACTATCCAACCGCTTGACTTTTTTTAGCCATGTTCATCATACATGCCAAATACATAAGATCCCTTCACACCTTCTGATCCTCCTGTCAAATTCAATTCATCTTTAATGTGATATTTATAGAAAAAATACAAGTTAAAATGTACAATAACAATATTGAATTTACCTTAATGTAACAATTTCAGCTAATGCATCATCAACCATGAAGGCATTAACTTTCCAATTATGACAAAATTGGTAACACCTATGCATGAGGTGCTCCAAGCATTGTGCAATATCATGTGACATATTTTGTGATGCCACAACCCATGCAACTGGCACCCCACTTTGTTGTTCATCAAAAGATACTAATGTGTACAATTCATACTGTTATATTCAAAAGAACATATGTAGTCAAGTTTAAGTCATCAATAATCTTTAATCACTACAAATCAAATGATCATACTAAATCAATCATTGGAAATATAATTAACCCATATTTATTTGTATTAAATGTTGAATCCATGGCTATTAAGCTATTGTGAAATAGCTTAACCATGGTCTCCACCATCCATGGAATTTGAATTCCAGCTATGAAAGGGACATCTCCATCATCCATGGAATTTGAATTCCAGCTATGAAAGGAACATCTCCACCATTGGGATTTTGGTAAAAGAAAAAATCATCTTGGTGTTTTTGATACCAAAGGTTCACGCTCATTTCATCCTTCTTGTGCAATTGGTAGTTTCCCTTTATCAAACGATTGTAGATGTTGACAACATATTTCTTTCTCAAGAAAAAATCTCTTTCCCGAGCAGTGGCATCCATATCAACATGCTTTTTTATATGCATTTTACAAACTGAATCAACTCGCATTTCCAAAAAATAACAACTTTCTACATAAGATACCATGTCTCTTGAAATCCTTGTATTATGCATGGAACTAGCCTCACCCAAAGTATCATGTTGGCCATGATAAGGCCATCCATCCCCATCTTCATGGTCATACACATTATATGTCAAAATTTCTACGTCGGGGTTTTGAACCATAACCTTTACGATGAAGCAACACTGGCAACCCCTCTTCTTCACAAAGGATGTATTTCGTTTCTGTGTATGTTTTCCTCTCTTATCCTCTGGGCCATATGAGCAAGCATAACTGCATAACAATGATTGAAACATCAATACATATAAAAAATGAGAAAACACTTGTATTACCAACATGTAAACAATGCATGTCTAATGTACTTACAACTCATATCATAAGGAAACACTAGCCCTTGATTTTGGGGGTTTGTTTTGTCAGCAGATGATAGTACATGGATATTCTTGATTCATTTCCTCCCCTCTAATAAAGTACGGAACTATTTTTGAATGGATTTTCGTAACCTCATCAATGTTCATGTTTGTTCAATATATTTCAGACCAAATTAAATCTTTACCAAAAAATGTGATCTTGTCTTTAGGGTCTTGCACCTCAATGCCCATGATAGTCCTCCATTTTTTTCCTTGATTACTCATTTTGTATTAATTCCTGCAAGTTATTCAAATCAATAATTTAACCTTAACACAGATACCACAACCAATGCACAACTCTTCTGATATAAATACAATTTTAGAGGCAGAAGAAACTTCTATGCAGAGATTTCTTGCACAAAGAATAATTCAGAATCCTTCAGAATAATTCAATACATATGAACTTCTCTAGTAAAGAACCAAAGTATTAAATGATTTTAGTTTTGCACAAAACATTTTAATTGGGTTGAGTTTAGTCACTTAAAGTAAATCAAGTAAAGCATAGTTGTGCATTCCTATGATTTCAACAGGGTTAATATTTAGTATTTTCAGAAAGTGAAGTATATGCCAACAAAAATGATAAAATGAATTCAATTTTGCAAAAAACATAAAATCGGTTGAATCTACCCACTGGACGAAGCAAAATATTATTTTGCATTCCCATGATCATAAGGGATACTATTTTCTTTGTAAATTCTATTTAGATCTTACTACTTGTAATAGTTATCAGTGACATCAAACAAAATTGTTTATCAACAACACGAAACAATTAGTTTGGTTGTTTTGTTCCACTATAATGACCTAACAAAGTGTCATTGGACTTTCATAGAAACAAATCATGTGGATAAATGGACAATGAATAGGCGTGACAAGAAATTTATTTCAATAATTGATAAAAAAAAAATCTTAGTTAAATTATTCTAGGATAGAATTATTTTACAACTTATTGATAACACATAAGACTTTCTAAATTTGTCCTGCCTTCGAAATGGCTGAGAGGAATTTCTCAATTTGTCCTGAATCATGACGAATGTGTAAGAAGAAGTTTTTTTTTATTGCAAAAGAGGTCAATGAGAATGAGCATTATCTAGGTCCTGAATCATCAGATGTAATCTATTTAATAAACAGATTGAGGTCGGCTTGTACTTTGGTTTCTAAGTCATTCATGAAAAAATGAAAGTTTGTTTACAAAATTATTTTTTAGTACATCGACAAGTCTCTAGAGAGAGCACAAAATTATGTTTACAGAGATGTAACATGCTTTAATTCCATCAAGTCTAGGCTTTGATCGTCCTATGGTACAGTTTCTCTAGTGAAAATTTTCACACGACGATAGTCATGATAACTGTATATTCACTTTCTACATTCTTTCCCCTGCTTTAGCCAGGCTATTACTAGGAGACCGAGTTGTTGATCAAAGGAATTTTGGAAATCTTGACTTTATGGATTGGAAATTATGATGTCACCAAATTTTACTACTATGAAGTTTTGTGTTAAGATATTCGAAGGGAACCCTATGGTTCCAATAAATGAACATAGTTAGGGAGAATCAAATGTCGCATGGATATATAATTATATTAGAAAAATGTAGAAAAGGGTAATGCATTTTAAAATCTTGTCTACTCTAATGAGATATGGCATTCCAAACACTTAGTCTCTCATCGTTCGAAGAACTTGCTATGTCAACTGTGTGCATATAAGTCAATGGAATGTATAGAAAAATACAAGTTCACAGTGCAAGTCAGTCTATTATGACTAATAGTTTACTTTGTTGGATAGGAACTAGGTATGGATTGAACTAAATGATGGTCTAAAGTTCTCTAAACTACCCCTTTATAAATGTGGATTTCCCTCTTTAATGGCCAAATTTTTGACAATGTGAGGCCATGATGTTGTCCTCGACTCCTCTCTAACACATGAATATTGTTGGTTTTTCATACAAAAAATAATTATGTTTGTCTACTCTGTAGAGATTTTGATTTATTTTTCCTATTGTTTTTCATTCAATTCATGATTGGTATCTGAATTTTTGAATCAAATGACAAAATTCATTGTTAACCATGGGTTTAGCGAATGTGATGGACATAAATCACCACAATATAACTATATTGATCATCTAAAACCACCCTAATTTCATTCACAATTTTTGTGGGTGTTCAATGGTCACTAGTTCAATCCCCATGGGATCCACAGACACCATGAACTTGAGCCATATTAGGTCTAGTGAACTGGGACCTCAATCACCTATGAACCTCAGTGTACCATGGCTACATTTTTTCAGAGCCACATGAACATCCATAAGCAAACAATATGCATGAAAGTACACCCAAATTCTCCCTTTAACACACATTGTATGAAAGTACACCCAAATTGTATCTTTAACACACGTACTCATGCAAGGCCTCTAGTACATCATGTGAAGATGGATTTGCAGGTATATTTGACAAAGATAATCAGAAAATCCTTAATTAAGTTGGTTACTCACAGAACTGAACTGAAGTTAAATTGAAATAGTGGGAAAGATTTGGAAGGTCTATCATAAACATGAATGAAAGTGGCCAAATTTGTAGTCCACCTAGGCCACCTAATTTAAAATATTTGGTTTTTATCACATGTAGGCTAATCACAGAAGCATTGAACCAAAATTTCCAGATGTTCAGTACATCCTGCTTGAATTTTGGGTCTAGTTTATATCATTCAGTAGAAGTAATGTCATGATACTTCTTTGTTGTCTATGTAAGATTTGATCATGGCATAAGTATCAGGATTCAGAGCCATTGATATATATATTTACATTTTTGGTCTGATTCTATTCTAGACTTATTGTGTCAATGTTCATGTGTTTATGTATTCGATTATGATGTTTGTCTTATACATTTCCTTTTGTCATCTACAAAAATGGGGATTTTGTTTCTTGGCGTCATGGCAAATTCCAAGCTACTTACCATGAATATATTTCTGATGAAGGTGGTGTGTATACTAGTGGCATTAGTGGTAGCAAGCCATGTCGAAAGATCTGATTTCAATGCACTGTTGGTATTCAATAAAGGGCTTGGAAGCCCTTATGGACTTGCAGACTAGAAGAATCATTCATTTTCGTGCGAGTGGATTGGTTTGAGCTACAAGGGGGACTCTGTAATATCACTATCTCTTGTACATATGGAAATGCAAGGTCCCATTTCTCTAGAGCTCAAGAATATTAAGGATTTGGAGCTTTTGAATCTGACCAACTATCTTCTGGTTGGTAGCATTCCAAAAGAAATTTGGGGTCTCACGAAGCTAAAACATCTCGACTTGAGCGTGAACTCTCTGAGTGGAGAGATTCACTCCAGCATCCAAAGTCTCACAGACCTTCAAGAACTTGTTTTGGGTGACAATACTTTGTCAGGGAAGTTATTGTAGAGTGTGATAGAATTCAGGAAGTTCATGGGGGAGGAGCTACAGAATGAAGAAAAAAAATGGAATTTGAAAAGGTTACTTGAACCAATGAGAAGCAGGAGCACCCGATTGAATCTTTACTTTAATGGGGAGAGAGCGGGAGAAGGAGCAGGAAATGTGAGAAATGGTGAGAACAAAAATGAAACCGGGGAGGAGGAGGAGTGACATGGGAGGAGAAGGTGGTGGCTTGCAGGGGATGCCACCCTGCATTGAATGCCCTAGTGGACATCCACATGTAGCTAGTTGGAGCAACGAGAACAAAAGGGCCCAAGGAGGATGAAGAAAAGAGAGAGTTGGAAGGGAGGGCATTGGACGAGGCTTCACATGGGTTGACGGTCGACCGACGTTCTATGGAATGGGGTCCCGGTGCCAGAGACGTCCCATCAGGCACCATTTTGTAGAATCCTTAGCCTACGCCCTTTTTAGGTGCTTGTTGTACCTGTATTATTATTGAACATATAATTATTGAGCATATGAATTGTATGGTATGCATCATTGGTTGTACCCAACACTCTAGTTTTTAGTTTATGGTTAAAGTTTGATGTCATTGGGTTCTTAGAAGCACAAATAAAAGTATCTACCTCTTATGTAAAGAAGGGATGTGGTATCAAGGTGTGGAATGAACCACTCGAATAGGTACAAGGGTGGCATATGTACTTGTATGGTAACTTGATATGGAATCTAAGAAGTTGAATCTTTAATTATGGGAGGAATATGAGATGGTTTAATGTCAAAATGTTGGGACTAATATTGATGAACCATGTAGGTGAAGAGAATTACTATGATGGTGTAGTCATCATGAGACACATGAAAAAAAAATTGAGTTGAAATTGTTTGCATGTAAAAGGGAATATGGTTGTAAGCCCCAGTAAGGCATGTGTAGCCTTAGCCCCTAGTAACTCACAAGTAAAGTCGGGAGGCAAACCTAGGTGATAGGGGGCATGAAAAATCCCCTAGTCAAGTTTAAAAGGGGGATTGTTAGGGTTAACCTTGACTCGAGAATGAGTCAAAGTGGTTTAGGTATCGGTTTCGGTCACATGATATTGATGGATTGTGGTTTTGTATGCCTTTATGGATTGTGGTTAACCTTTATAAAGCTTGTGAGGCTCCATTGTAATGTGGCATGGAGGTGACTTATGGCTAACTCACTTGGCTAGGAAGGTTTAGGTCAAGGTTAATAATAAATCTATTATTATGCTATATTAAATCCTATGAGGTAGGTTCTCACAATCTCCTCCTTAATATGTGTTAGTTTATCATTATTTGGTGCCTTGCACAAATTAAAACATTGACAATGCATAGAAAAGAAAGGGTTTTGATCTTAGAAAGTAGTCTGTTGGAAACGAAGAAACTTGTGAAAATGGTTCTGGAATGCAAGTTGAATAATAGATGTTTGAGTTATATCACCCTTCGACGGCTTAATCTAAAGATGCCAGAGACAAAGTTCTCTAATTCCTCTGTGTGTCCCATCTCCTCACAGTTCTAACTTCCTAAGATCGACGTCTACCTCCATCCTATAAGCTTGTAAAAGAGAAAGCGTTATACACAATTGTCCTATAAAGTCCAAGGTTGCTTCTACAAACCCCTGGTGTAAGATCTGTATCTCTCGCAAATGAGAGGATGTGAGAATTTCAATGTCTTTTGAGGGTAAACTAAAATATTGGCCTTTTTTTTATTTCATTTAGAACACTAGAAAACCCTTGAGTTAAGTAGCAGTCAAGTTGATGGAGACTTTTAGATGCATATCTCACTTTATTGCGATAAATATCTTGATAAGGATATATTGTTACAAAACTTTTTTACATATTTGGATCTACATTATTTTCTTGAACATGCCATGTAATATTATGTACATCCTCTATATGCACTCAAAAAGAGAAAAATGTCTCACATTGAAGGGAAAGGGAGAAAAATGCCGAAGACATTGAAGGAAAGTATAATGTATAACATATGATAAAGATGAAGGTGAGGAAGAATGTCCTTACTTAATTGATGATATAGATGCATTTTCATGGTCAAACACCCACCATTAGTCAATTCCCATAGTCCTTTATACCTGCGAATCAGCCTAGTAGATTACCACAAAAGGAGATTGTGACAAGGTACACTATTGTTGTTTTGTTGTTTAAAAAACATAAATTTACTTTGTTCACTCCACTATAAAGGTAAAAGAAAAATGTTATTTTGTTGTTTAAAAAGCATAAATTTGCATAAAGAAAGAAAACCTCAAATACTTTGACCATAAATTTGGGTGTTAGAATTAAGTTATAGAGAGGTTGCTCATAATAAAATGAATTCCAAATGAAAAAAATGATAATTAGTAAATATAATTTTAGGTTATATTTCATAAATAAAACATAAGTGTCCACATGTAATCATGAAAATGGGTCAATCCTAAAAGGGTTTTATGGAGGGGCACCTTAATTAAGGTTTTTTTATAGGTGAAATCCTATAAATAGAAAATAATTTTATTTCATATACTTAATTATGGTTTCTTGTTTGGTTTTCCTTTAAATGTTTATGATTGCATATTATTAATTTATTGATTTTGTACTTGTTAGAAGTAGCATATTTGGAAGGGCCTTCCTTTAATATTCTACATATTGAAGTAGATATATGCCTCCTTCCAGATCATTCAAACCCTCTTGATTGTTGATCTTAATTTTATATATGCATTGGTCTTAGCAATCAACCAACCCTTAAATTTTAAAGAACATCTTAAACATATTTTTCTATAAATTTTCCTTTTGTATCATAATAGAACTAACCTAAAATGAAAGAAAATTTGTTATGATGACAATGATCAATCTTCATAAATTCCCTTAAAATAACACTTTGTTTAGAAGCTTAAATAAACAAGCTTAAATATATTTGAATGTGGGTATAGGAGGTAACAATCTTGAACAAATCTCTTTAAAAACCATGCTAATGATAATCTAGAGTAAAATCGAAGCTCACCAGTCCATCTCTGCGATCACCAGCTGCTTTCCTCTATCCAAGCCATTTCTTTTTCCCCCTTCCCGCTTCCGATACCAGCTGCTCTCCTCTATCATTTCGCTGTGCGCTATGTAACAAGCTTCATGCGTAGCAACAAGCGTGTCCCCTCGTTTTGTTATTGCCCCCAAGCACCCAAGGAATGACTCGCGTTCGAAATAACATATATAGATTTGCTTGCCCGCCTGAAGGATCGAAAGATTGAGGCTAAGGTAGGTGCTCTCAGGGAAGAATGATGTCCTCGCTAGTTAAGCTCTGTAAAGTTACGCATTTCATGATGGAGAGATAAATGTGGATGCATCTATTTATTCCAATTGGATTGAGATCTGTCTGTGGATGCTTTATATATGTTGCATGAGAGATGGAAAAATCGATGCATGATGAAGCAAACATGCATGATGGAGACGCATGCATTATCTACATTTTTGTTGACCATAATGTGATAGCAAGTAACTTCAAAATTACTAGGGTTTCCAATTTTATAAGGCTTAGACTCTCGTTAGGCAGGCACGCGGACATCATATACACATTGCAGAAAGATAAAGGGTTGGACTGATCACACATCTTTATATAAAAAGCAAAGATATAAACCATGTGAACACTAAAAATTTGTACAAAACAAAGGATGAAGAGATAAATTGGACATTTTTTATAAAACAAGAAAGGGTGGTAGATTTAGTGATGATAAAGACGACAACTCTAAAAGATTTGCTAAAAATAATGAAAATAAGTCTTAATCAATATCATTTATATTAATTAATATGAACCGATAATCAATAACACAAATTTATTAAAAATTAATATGAACAATAAACGCCCAACTACAAAGTATCAAAAAGTGTGAATCTTTGTTAAATGGACAAACGCATTCAAGAGAAAGAGTACCGTTCATGATTTACAATGGCCATGCAGAAGATTGACAAGATAGAGCGAGTCTTTTCGCGATGCTGGCAATATATAGAACAGTAATCGTCTAACCATCAGGGTCGGAATTTGGAATCCAACCGTCCCGTCAAATTTGTCGGTATAAACAAATATATCAAATGTATTTCACACTTTAAGGATGTTTTGTAATGAGTTGTGATTAGCTGTCACTGTATTTGAGGGTTAATTGGCTGTATTTTGAGAGAAAATTAGCTGTAAGGACAATTTACAATTTACTCGTCAAATTCGATGATCAATATCCAGTTTGTAATACAGTATTGAATATTTCCTTAAAATTTACTCGTCAAATTCGTCGATATCCAGTTTGTAATATAGTATTGAATATTGTGGTAAATGAATTATAGACAGTAGAATCTGATTTATTTTTGAATTTAAAGATTTATAATCTATCTACCGAATACTGACTAACTTAGCAGACTGAATATTACTCATCATCAAATTCCATCTTGCTAATCATGATGCGGATGGATCTTAAACATTTATAATTCCAACAAGGCCGCTCTGTATCATTCCAACAAGCAGAGGATTGACTTATTTTGTATTGTTTTGGCGTATAAGGACAAATGGTCTTTAATGAAAAATCAAAGAGGAAAGCAAATAATCTTTATTGGAAAAAAAAAATCTGATTGTTTATGGGAAAATTTTAGTTTTTTTATATACACATTTTGTTTGGTCAGAGTTTTGAAAAAAAATAGTTTTTTTAAAAAATCGAATTTTCATCATGTTTCATGTAAATTAAATAATGTTTTATAATTTTTTTATTAAAATTAGTGGTAGTATAAATTTTGTATGTTTTTATTTTATTTCAGAAATATTTATTCAATTTTTTTTTTAAATTGTTCTATTTGCAGATTTTAGTGGTTAATTTTGTTTAATCCAATTACTTCAGGGTTTTTTTAAACAAGTTGAATTCATTTCTGCATTTAGAAATGCAATTTAAACAACCAAAAATTTGTGATTTCTTCTAAATTTATATTCTTCAATTTAACAAACAAAAAAACAAAAAAATAAAACAGTTAAAAATTTATGTCTAATAATTTATATATTTTATATTTTTAAAGTATTGCTCTAAAAAATTTACACATCTCTCAAGTTAATTTGATAAATACATTTAAAAAGATAAAATACTTTAATTTATTTTAAACATTATTAACTTTTAAATTTAAATCATTTTATTTTTTCATTATATAAAAAAAAAATTCCTAATTATAATATTCATATTTTACATAAAACAATAAAAAATTATATTTAAAATTCTTATCAATTAAGTGGAATTATATATTCTCATTATTTTACATAAAACAATAAAAATTCATACTCTCAAATCTAATAAAATCTTAACTCTTTGATTAATGGAAATTTTAACTATAAACTTTATTATTAAATTTTTTAACTAATTTAGTTTAAATTTAAAATAAAACATAAAAAAAGTGATATTAAGTTTATCTATTTTCTTAACTTTAAAATTCTTCATAGTTAGTTAAAGTTTATCTTCATAAAACAAAAGATTAAACTAACTTTATAGAAGGTAAGTTACAATTCCATGAAAGAATTGAATAACATAAGTCTAAATTACAAACATTTGGAAATAGATAAAAATTTCAAGGTATAGAATCTAAGTGGGTTTAATAGTTAAAAACATGTGTTTCCTTTTAAAAGGTCACAAGTTCAAATTCAAAGGGGTTAAAGTATGCTATTTAAGAATGTATGCCCCACTTCTTAATCAAACTTGTGGTTTGAAATTTATTCACCAAAAATTTAATCAAACAGTCGACATGCAAGACACATAGAGATCCTTGAAACAAAAACAGATCACGTTATTTTGCAAAATATCTTATGAGACGTTTTGGATCACGTTATTTTGCAAAATATCTTATGAGACGTTTTGTTTGAATAAAGAAATGAAATATCGCGTGGCTTTTAAAAGCAATCTGCATGATCCTGCGGGGTCTTTGGCTTCTTGGAATGTTTCATTGAGTTGTTGCGAGTGGAAAGGTGTCTCGTGTGACAGACGAACCGACCATGTAGTTATGGTGTATTTGTATAATTGCAATTTGTCTGGTGCCTTCCGTCCTGCAATGCTGAGTGAGTTAAAGGATTTGGAAAATTTGAATGTTAGCTCCAATAATTTTACATGCCAACCTATTCCCCAACAGCTGGGCTTGTTGAAAAAATTGACATACCTTAACATGTCCACAATGGGATTTAAAGGCACCATTCCGTGGAAGCTCGAAAATCTATCTAGCTTGACAGTACTCGATCTCACTTCCCTTGTTTCTAGGTTGAGAAGTCACGACCGTTCGTGGTTTACAAATCTGACGGCATTAAAACAAATTTACCTCAACGTAATAGATCTCTTAGCAACGTCATCCTCATGGGGGAAATCAGTAAGTCTTCTTTCTCTCAGCTCATAAATCTTGCAATGTCAGGCTGCAAACTGAAGGGTTCCATTTCGGCTTCATTGCAGAAACTTACAACACTGGAAATTCTTCATCTGGATGGAACTGATTTTCAGTCCAAACTCGCTAGTTGACTCACAAATATGACTACTTTGATCTCTGTGCAGATCTTCAATGGAAATCTCTATGGATCTCTTCCGTCTCAGCGTTTATGTCAGCTTCCTCACCTACAAACGATTTATTTGTGAAATAATAAAATATATGGCAAAGTTTCTTTGATTTTTCCAGAAAAATGGAAAAATCTAGCGATTTTCCACATGTCAAACAACAGTTTGTACGACTCCATAACAGCTTCTATACGAAATCTATCTTCTCTGACCGAGTTGCATCTAAACAATAACACGTTGATGAGAAGGATTCCAAAGTCATTGGTCCTCCTCCGCTCACTTATTGTACTAGAGGTGGGGAAGGATTCCAAAGAAATTATTTTTTTGTCAAAGAATCACACTTGGGACATAGTTCCCGGACTGCAAGAAAATAACAGTGTGAAGTTTCGATGGGTCTACATCACAAAATCTACCTCTAAAGGTGTTGTTGAGCGACATAAATCATGCTTGGTTGTAAAGGGGTTTTTTCAACAAGAAAAAATCAAATACACTGAAACCTTTGCCCCTGTTGAAAACATGAACCATGTTCGATTGATTCAATCCCTTGTTGTTCGTTTTGGATTGAAAATCCATCACATGGATGTGAAGAGTGATTTTTTTCATGGAGACCTATTTGAAGAAATTTTCATAGAACAACCACCTAGTTTTATGATAGATTCTGACTTGGTTTGTCGACTCAAAAAGCTTCTTTATGGTTTGATGCAAGCTCCCCAATCTTGGTATGGTAAGATCGATAATTTGTTTCTTTGACTTGGTTTCAAATGTTGTGAATACAAACATATCTTGTATGTACTCTATATTAATGGAGACACTTATGTATATGACCTTCTCATTTAGATTAAAGAAACAACTTGCTGACTCATTTGAAATGAGACATCTTGGTACTCTGCATTATTTTTTGGGTCTTCAAGTATTACCACTATGTGATAGTTTTATCATTTCTTGGTCAAAATATGTGATGGATCCTTTGAGACATTTTAAGATGGCTGATTGTAATCCTTGTGCTACTTATTTTCAATCTGGAGCTAAGCTCATAAAAACTTGTTAAACTCCCAAATTCGATGCTAGATTTTATCGAAAGCTATTCAACAACCTTATTTATCTTACTCATTATTGAACTCACATTTCATTTATTGTTAGTGTGGTTTCTCAGTTTATGCAAAACCCCAGAGAAATCCACTAGAAAGAAGACAAACAAACTATCTGATATCTTAAGTGTACCACTCATTTTGGTATCAAGTATTGTGTGGTGAACCAAGCCGATTCACGAGGTATATACCCAATGTAAGTAGGACAATAGGTTATAATCCATAAAGGATAATATATTAAATAATAATGTATATGAATATGAGATGATGAGTGCAATAAGAATGAAGTCCTTATATACCCACACAGGGATGCCCTTCTGTGAAGAGACATGACCTTTCACTGGGAAGGTGTCTCTTCATTATTATTCATTAAATATTTATAATGTATTTATACTTATTATTATATATTATGTTCATAACATTGCCTTCCCCTTAAAAAATTATTTGTCCTCAAAGCATACTTATGGAAGACTTATCTCTTGCTCTCGCTTTTAATATTACATCCTTATTCATGGATTAGTGATCGTTGAGGAATTGAAATGATAGGATCTTCTAAGCGTCGAGTAGAACCGTCGAAATGTAAGGGAGTTTGCCCACCCTAAATTGATCTTCTGCAAAACTAGGCTTTTATTCGATTCTTGTAGAAAGCTTGATGTATTTCGACTCCCGTGATAACTTCTACCTCGAGCATCATTTGTAATGGAGGTAATATTTTTTGACATATTTATCATTTGTTTCTATGGATACCTTGACTAGTTGAAGTATCGATTTTTGTGATTTGGATATCTATAACGCATCCTTACAATCTAATCTTTACTTAGTGTACTTATAGCTTCTTCTTGATTATCTTTTGGAATTGAGTCTTCTTCATAGCTCTAGATTGATTCTACTTAGATATGTGAAGACCTCTTTACGTCAACTGACTTTGCAAACTTTTGGATTGTAAAGTTGACTAGGTCTATATTAATTCCCTTATCGATAATCAAGTTTTTTTCATTTGAATATTTCTCTATATCCATAGGTTCATTCATTGTCTCTTTATCTACCAATGATTCATTATTGGTAAGTTTTTCTAACTTGTCTTTTACCGTATTCTTATCAGTCTTTATCTTCTTAATATAGGTGAGTAAACTTTGATTATGGATTTTAGGCGATAAAATTTTGCATCTTTCTCTATGACAATTTTGTCACATTCTTTTTGGATCTCAAGTATTGACTGTTTTTTGTTTGACAATAGTATTTTGGAGATCTAATCAAGATATTTTGACGTGGATATTGAATCTGACTTTACGAAGACGTCATGTAATTTTATTTTTTTCTTCTTGTAGGAAAACATTAATTTTTTTTTCTCAAGGTTTAATATTAAGCTACCGAGCATCTCTAACCAAGTCGAGTCGAGGATTATATCAACCTATTTTTCATATATAGTTGTAACCTTGAAATTTGATACGAGTTTATAATCTTCGAGTGTCAACGGTAAGTCCTTGATGTCATATTTATTGCCAAAAAAAAGTATTTTCTTTCGATTACATTTGTCTTTGCAATTATTAATTGATTCACTAAATCCATACTTATGTGGTTTTTATTCTTATGGAAAATGTGGATAATAACTTCTTTTTCTTGAATATTTCCTTTAAATGTTAATAATCTGATGCATCTAGTCACATGATTTTTATGAGAAAATATTACTTCCTTAAGTTCCATTTTTTAATTTCAATTGACCTTAAACTTATTATAATATCCCTTTAATAATAATAATCCTTAAGCTTCTTGAGTGAATAGATATCTTTCTCTAATATTCTTTTATACTCTTTTAAGAAAATAATCCTTGATAATTCTTCTTTTTATATATAAAGTTAAAAAACTTTGAATATTTTCTTATACTTTACCAAAAGTACTTTTATAGTCACTTAATCTCTATTTTTTTTACATTGTTAATTAATGAAAATTAATTTAATATTACCTTCACACTTTTCAAAAAATATCTTTTATTTATACTCTTTTCAAATTGTGAACTTTAAATTTTTTTTTAATTGAAACTTGTGACTTTTTTATTATAGAAGTTAATTAATTTTTTTTTTTTCCTTTCTCTTTTGTTTTAACAAAGATCACAAGTTTTGTTAAACTGTGACACTTTACCCTTTTACATCTATGGCAATTGTATTGATTGGTATAATGACCAATGCATTTAAATTTCCCCATTTATATTCTTTATTTTTTTATATCATATATATGTGTGTATTTTTTTATTCTTTTTTCCTTTTTCTATTCTTTTTTCTTTTTCTTTTTTTATATGGCAACCAAACTTCTTGTTCAAAAAATACTTTACCTCAATTTCCACGATATAGATATTTAATTCTTTTGTTGAAGTAAGAGTGTTTGAATTTACTCGAAAATTTGTGGTAGTTTAAACATTATTTTACCCTTTCTTTCTTTCCAATATTCTTGTCAATGCAAGGTGGAATGAATCTCTTTAATTTTTTTTATTTTTTTGGATAATAGTTTATATTTCTTCAATATTGTATTCTGAAGCATAAATTTTAGATATCAAATGGCTAAGGGCTAATTATGGTTAAGGACCAGAAAAATTAAGAGAAACTATGTTTGTGGCCAAAAGCCAGATTGAGACAAAGCTCTGATACCAGGTAAATAGTCAATGTAGGTAGGACAATAGGTTATAATCCATAAAGGATAATATATTAAATATTAATGTATATGAATATGAGATGATAAGTACAATAAGAATAAGGGCCTTATATACCCACACAAGGATGCCCTTCTCTGAAGCGATGTGACCTTATTAATCAGAAGTCCACTTTTGGCTATGTATTTTGTTTTAGCACTGGACGGTTGATGTGATCGTGCAAGAAAGAAGAGGTAGTCTCCCTATCAACTAAAAAAATGGAATATCATGGTGTCGTTCAAGCAAGTACTAAAATAGTAGGGATTTTTCAATTGTTTTCTGAATTTGGCCTTCTTGTTCAAACCTCGACTACAATATACTATGATAATCAAAGTTCCATACATATTACTCAAAAGCCTATTTCCCAAAGTAAGATGAAACATGTTGATCTCCATGCTCACTATTTGAGATAGTTGGTTCATGAGAACGTTATCTCTCATGAATATTGTAGAACATATGATCAAGTTGTTGATATATTTACTAAACCCTTATTTGAAGTTATATTTATCAAGCTCTGTACGATTCTTGTACTACAGGAAGATGGAATTATTATGGGGGTGTCATGTTGACGTAATTTTATCTCCTGAGTCTCCAGAGACGTGTGCTAATGGGGGGTGTTGAAACATCAAGAATTGACGGTTCATCACACATCTCCTGGATATAGTTGGTCAGGTTGTTGAACTACAAATGGATGTACTTGGTCAAGCAATCGACCATACCTCTACATTAGTCATCCAAGTAGTTTACGTGGTTATCGTTCGGACAATCGGCCAACAATCAAAGAGAGTCGGATGGTGGATCGACCATCCTAGAAATTGACTATGAGATGGATGCATGGACAATCGGTTCAAGCATCCATGTCAAGCTAATTTGATAAATTGGATTGGACGAACTCAACTCTAACAATCAATAGTTATATGTGGACAAGATCTTCCCAATTTCATGGAAGTTGGTTAGATCTTGAGGACATAAATGGCATACCCATTATGTCATTATCATCAAGCGATCAAAGTGATATCATATGGAGATATCAACATCCAATATGCATTGTGATCTGATCACAATGTGTTTTTCTTAAGTGTTGTAAGGGTGTATTTAGACACCACCTATGTATTCAAAAAATTTATTACCTTTTTTATTATCTGCAAAATTGTATGTTTGTTTCATTACAGGTTCCACCATTTTCCCAACATGTAGATATTATTGAGCCTCACTTGAGGTCCCTACTAGTGTAGGTTTCCAAAAGAGGAAACGATAGGTTTACTTCCTATACCATCCTCAAAATAAAGGGAAGTACCTGTAGAGTTTCCTAGGATATGTATTCCATTGAAAAAAAGAAAAAAAAAATCGGTTGTTTTCAACAATAAAAAATCTAAAAATAACCATGGTGAGTATGTTAAGGACACCCTCATTACAAGGAAAGATTTCAGGGAAAACAAGAAGGTCAATATCAACATTATCAATGAATAAGATTGAATACTTGTCAATATTCATGGAACAATGCATCACAAAACCACTCTTCAATAAGCTATTATCAGATATCGACAACCACTATAAATTGGAGAAGTTACAACAATGATACATGAAATCAAAGGAAATAAAATTATGTGACAACTAGACACCAAGGATTAAGACCGAAATTAATTGGTTTTGGATGGATGGATCATAATTGGAATAAAGAAAGAAGGAACATAATAAAATCATATTACTTGTTTTCATCACATGTGAAGCCTTTAATTGCAAATATTTGAGGAAAAATCTTTCTGAAGGAGGACATTACGTTATGACCCAAGGTGAGCATATATGAGGCTAATTGTATATGATATAACCCCAAGGGGGCCATATATGGATTTAAATGTACATGTAATGCGTAAATATATATGTAATAGGGTCGTACTAATAGTAAATGGACCTCATGTGTAGTGTGTGAATAGGTATATATAGAGATCATGTATTCATTATTGTGAACATGTCAATTTTGATTAATTGTCAATAAAATTCCATAAACTAGAGAAACAATTATCCATGGTAAAATATCTAAATATGCTCTTGAAAATAATACACATAACAATGTTTGTTCTTGATGTTGTAACAACAATTGTATTATTTAATATGATTAAAAGTGTCGATTGAGATTCTCACAACCAAAATATTATAAACTTCATTTTGGTGCGATTTTTTTTCTAATTTTTTTTATTATTTTTTTCTTACAATAAGATTCTATAAATTGAGCAAGATCTTTGTTGTAAATTTTCATTAAAATATTTTTCGTTTCTTTTATCTCAGCATGAAAATACCACTTTTAATGACCTTAGTATTTGAAAAACCATTCAACCTCCATGTGTATTAGGACCATAGTATTTTGAATGGATTGAAATGTTCCTTGATTCAAGGAGACATTGCAATAATGAAAGACTTCATAAATAAATACAAGAACTCTAATATAATTTATACTTCATTCCATTTTTTTTAGGATTATTCTTCTATAATAAATTCTTTTTTGTTTTTAGTGATCCTTTTGGGATTATTTTTATATAATAAATTCTCATTCATTTTTAGTCTGTTATGTTTTATCAACATCTCAAAAATTTTGGTGTTTTATTTTTATTCAACATCTTTGTTTTTGCTTAGGGATATTGGCTTTTTGTTAATAATTTAATTTTCCAAGCGTATATCTATGTTATGATTTCTCTTATCACAAAGTTTGAAATGATTCAAATCCTATCAAATACTCTCATTAATGAATTGTTTAAGTCCCTCTTTAATAAAAAAAAAAAACCACCATAAATAATTTTGGACTTTGAACGATTATGTGAAAACCTATTTACATGGATTCCTTTATGTTTGTGTGAAATCTTCGTTGAGTTCATATATGAATTATAGGGTGATGATTCTTTCAATATCTTGTGTTGAGAGGTTGTTTCCGAATAGACTTGGTCTAAATTCCTCCACATTTGGTTTCATAGTGTTTTAATTTTCTTTTATTTCTTCTTCTTTACATAGTGGCATGCCACACTCCTTTTTTTCATATATTTTGCTTAAACTGATTTAGAGTACATTCTCCAAGCTCTATGGTTTTTGTAGTGTAACCAAGACCTTTATTATTACATTTGACATCAATTTGAACGGGGTTTTTTATTCTCAAGCTTGTCTTTCCCCATCTATGGCAAGTGAAACCTTTTTTTTTCCAATAATTTGAAACCAATGTCTTTGGTGTGTGATACAAATTTCCTAATGGACTCTATTGAATGATAGTTTTGTGAAGAAAGAATAAGATTTGGGATTTCGAAAGTGCTTACCAAGATATCCTCTATTATTGTTTGGGTATATTGTGTTGGAGGTCTTTTTTATGTGCCATTTTTTCATATTCCACTTGCATTTTTGGTAACTTGTATTTGTAACCTTACAGTTACTAGCTTTTCCATGGCTAGGTTTCATTTGTCCTCTACTTTGTCTTTCAAAAATGAGATCATTAAAATTATTAAATTGAAGTATTTGAGTTTCCATCTTTTAAGTGTATTTGACAATTTTGTTTTTTATGATGATCTTAGTGTACAATTGTTGGTTCTTTTTCTTCCATCATTAGGTCTCTTCAATTCTTCTCCTTAAATTATTTTTGAATGTTTAGATTACGCTTCTAAAGTTTTTATTTTTTAATTTTCCTTCTTCTTATTATTATAATATATATATTACTATAAAAATATTACAAACTACGTGATATGGATTGTATGGTCTCATTATTGTTATAATATATATATATATATATATATATATATATATATTGATGGTGATGATGATTAACGTTCACTAAGATCGAATTGGTCTATCGAACCCTAAGACTGTAAGTGATTACTTGTGATTTTTTAGAGTTTTGTTTCTGTGCTCGAAAAGCATTAAGAAAAGCTTTCCAAGATCACCATACTTTTGTTGAGTGAAGAGGTTAGGAAGGTTGGTAGTGTGATAAATATTTTGAAAATGAGATCTAATATGGGTATAGG
>JASDQU010102464.1:49314-65001 GCA_032191745.1 Picea mariana
TATAAAAAAAAAAAAAAGACAAGAACATAAAAGCATACCCCACCTAAGGCTGTCGCTTCCATGCTTATCAATGAAGTGTTCTACCTCTGCTTGTATACGAAGTCTCCACAATGTGTTCCTACAGACCATGCATTTTCAGGTGTGAACTTAGTGTTTGAAGAGCTGCAGATGCTTCTTCTTTTGCAAGAGAGCTTCCCTACCCTATAAGTCTTACCAAAGGAGGCATAAACCCTTCGCTAACCAACAAATGGAGTAAGCCAATATATAACATAATTGTCCTGTAAAAGGAATGATCACTTTAGAAGTTCAACTCTTGATTCATCTCACTTCTAAAACGATTACAAGTTTTCAAAAAGGTTTGAAGAAAACATGGATTCAAGACAACAACTAGATATGGAGGTTTTATTTCAAAAAGCATGCCTCTTATAATGTAAAGATAGAATAGTAGATAATCTTGAAAATGCATGGAGATATATTGCAATTTTTCGAGATTAAAGGCAAACAATGCTACCAAACAAGCAACTTTTGCACTTTGCTACCAAATTTGAGAATACCCTTTAAAAGGGTACTATATACTTACCCCAAATTCACAAATTGGAAGTCTTCAACACTACAAGTTCATAACGGTCCATAAACTGAACAAGACAACAACTAGATATGGAGGTTTTATTTCAAGCAACATGCCTCTTGTAATGTAAAAAAAAAATAGTAGATAATTTTGAAAACGCATGGAGATATGTTGCAAATTTTCACAGTGCTACCAAACGAACAACTTTTGCACTTTGCTACCAAATATGAGAATACCCTTTAAAAGGGTACTATATATTTACCCTCATCAATTAAGTGTTCTACCTCTGCTTGTATATGATATCTTCACTCACTACCATCACTCTGACTCTTAGCATAGCTACCTTACAATCATATATGGTTTAAGTGTAAAATAACATGTAGCATAGTGAAAGTAAGGCATTATCCTTACACTCTTGTACATGATTTGATAGAGTAAGGAATTAACCCAATAAAATAAATGCACTAATCTTTGTGATAAGTCATAGTTGGAGGTTGGGTTGTCAACAATGATATAGGCCCACAAAAGCAATTCCCAAGCCAAGAATGGATGCTAACTTAAGAAGAAATACTTATGCCTAATCACCATCCCTAAGCACATCCCTTATAATGATTTGTTGAGTAGTTGATGAGTTCTTGTGATTCCTACCAATCCATATCAATAGAATCTCAAAATCCCAAGTGAATAGGCATATCACTTACCTCTGTATAACAATCTTGAAAATCCATGCATCCTCTAGATGCTAACAAAAATAGGTAAAACTCATGTGGGCATCCGTCTTCCACACTCCATGTTTGTACCTAGATTCCAACGTCTATTTGATGAATGTACCATCCCATCATTACCCATTAGATGAAAGTACTTTCCCAACATTATCTATTTGATGACTGTACTTGTCATTTCAAGGGTGTTTAGCCAATGTGTGCACCGAGGAATCTGAGGAAGCATGTACATGTCGGACTTTTCCTAATCTCGAACCGAAATGTTGGTCACTTCCATTTCCAACATCCTTTTTAGTGGACAACCCTCATAGAAATCATGCTGAAGGTTTCAACTATAGCTTCTTGGGCTTGGTGATATTCATATCTTTCAATAACATCATTTGGAGGAGCTCTACTAATCTCTGAAAAAGGAATTGACTCCTCGCAGTAATCAAAAGCCATGCAATATAGAGAGCCATGTGCTTTGAGACCTCCATAAATTGGATTGTATCAAGTAATCTATTTGCAACTTTATTTGACACCATACATTGAGTTTTGTTAATTTCAACATTATGATTTTTCTACATATGCTTATGCAAAAGGATTAGAGATCATTTAAGTCTAGTGGTGGCCACTTAGAGAGACATAATGTTAAAAGTTTATATTTAAATGCCTAATAAAAATTAGCACATAGCTTTTTCAATGTTAAAAGTTTATTTTTAAATGCCTAATCAAAATTAGCACATAGTTTTTTCAATGTTAAAAGTTTTACTTTTAAATGCTTAATCAAAATTTGTTGTTTTCTTTTTCCACATACCTGGAGGCATATAGAATGGTGCAGAAGTGGACATTATGCATTGAAGTGTCTTGTTACCCAAACCCAGGTCAAGCGATTATTACATATGTCCTTCACAACATGGCAGTAAATAACGTCCTCCAAACTAAGAGAGAAGTTCATGGAAAGACTACAAATACTTAAGCATACTATATTGTCCTTGTTGAAGGGATAAAAGAAGCAAAAAAATACAGTGCCAATGATATTGTAGTATTCACCAACTCAGAATTGATATGTAATCAGATGAAAGGAATTTATCAAGTTCGAAAGAACAATCTAAAACCTCTTCATAGAGAAGCAAGAATTGTTGGATCTCAATTTTAGTGTTTTACCATAAATTACCATGTGGAGATTAAGAGGATGTCAAGTGATTTAGTATCAAGAGCAGTGTCAATTGTAGCTGAAGGTTTTAAAGATGACTTTGTATCACCATCTATGCCAACAAATTTCATTGATGGACATCGATATAGATTCCCAATCTGTGGATGCTTTCTTCTGATGATTGTTGTTGTGTCTCTAGTGGCATGGTTGTTTCACTAAAGAACTCATTACTATATTACATTTGTCTCAAATTGTAATATATGGGGTCTCTTGTAAGAGTGATAAGATTGAACAAGGCTTGGTATACATCCAAACTTATGTGTATGGCTAGTGATTAAATAAATTAATGTTTCTGAGGTTCTCACTATTTTTTTGTTTTGTTATTTTACCATGTTTTCTAGAGAAAATCATGACACATGGGTTTAAATGTAGTTACTTTTCATGCACCCTCCATGGATATTATTTTAGATGGCCAGGAGACCTGATACCATGACCCACCTCTTTTTGTTTCAATACCTGGCTAATATACTTTCCATGAGAATGAGAAGGTAGGGGTAGAACAAACCTCTTTCAGTTACACATGAATATGGATTATTAACCAAAGCACCAAATTAGATTCTTCAACAAGATAGTTATTATTATTAGTTTATGGATCTTTAACCAAAACTAGAGTCTTTGACAAGGTACTCATTATCATTAGTTTCATTCCAATAGCTTGTTAATATACTTTGACAAGGTACCCACTATCATTACTTTCATTCCAATAGCTTGTTAATATACTTATCATGAGAATGTTAATATACTTATGATGAGAAGGTAGGGGTGGACTTCAAAACCTCTTTACAATGACACATGAATATGGATCTTTAACCAAAGGAGAAAATGGGCTCTTCATAAATATGGTCATTATCATTAGTTTATGGTTCCTTGACCAAAAGACCAAACTGGGGTCTTTGGCAAAGTATCCATTCTCATTAGTTCCATTCCAATAGCTTGTTAATAGAATTGACATTAGTTTCATTCCAATAGTTTGTTAATAGACTTGACATACAGAGGAAGGGGTGAAACTCGAAACCTCTTCCAGTTACACATGAACATGGATCTTCAACCTAAGGACCAAATTGGATATTTGGAAACATACCCATTATCATTAGTTTCATTCATATAGTTTTGTTAAATAGACTTTCTACGGCATAGAGACATTGAGGTCCAGGTGGAACTCGAATCCTCTTACCCATGGATATGGATAATGAAACAAATACTTAAAAAAAGAGTAGAAAATCATACTAGAGGCCACATCATATTTGATTGATTATGATTTAGAAGATGTGTTTGGAGAACTTCACAATATATTCAAATTTATCTGAAATGTTATGCTAAACACAAATCTTGACACATTGTGGTGCATGGCTACTCAAGAAATCTTAATCATAATGTTTTCATTGTGGAGAGGGCTTAAGATTGAAAAGTTATTGCTTGCTAGCTACAACAAATGCCCTTATGTTTTAACCTTTGAAATGTAAATCATAATGTTTTCATTGTGGAGAGGGCTTAAGCCTGAAAAGTTATTGCTTGCTATATACAACAAATGGCCTTAGGTTTTAACTTTGAAATGTAAAATCCAATAGCATATGCAAACATGCATCGAACATCAAGTTCATCCAACAATCACACATTAAAAAGCATCGAACTATCAAAATATATCCTACTGGAATCATATGAATTCAATGAAATCCCAATTTGATATCCCTGAAGCGATGCACAATAATCTTGTACTCTGAATAGCGTAGAGTTCAGATTTAATTCATTCAGAATTTACAAGTGACAAGGAAGCACCACTCTCAAACAATTTGAAATATCTTGGGAAATTTACCTCCAGTAAAAGAATGTTGTGGCTTTTGTCTTTTCTTGACAAATTAGGCCAAAGTTTTTCATTCTCACAACCCAATTGTAGCCAACTGAACCAAACGTGACACTCACCCTCGAAATAATTTGCATAGAGCATGATATGAGACGTGATCATGGGCCAAAGGGAAATACCTCTATGTAGCCTTTGATAACCTTGATGAGATAGTACAGAGTAATTCTTATGTCCCTATCCTTTGCAACTTAGAGTTAAATTCAATATTATTTTAGAGTAATTGTTATGGTTTCTCCCTTATTCATGAAGGAAAAAAATTTTAGTATTATGACCACCTCCATTTTCTACCTTTTTTCGCACACTCCCACATGGTGCCTCTTAGTTGAAGCACCTCAACTACTACATTTATCCATGAGACATTTTACCTATTTGATGGTCCATTTTCACTTTAGATTGGCTTAGTTGAGATGCTTATGACTCAATGGATTATGTATGCCCATTTAAAATGGGATCCATTTTTGTTCTACTTCTCTTTGATGTTTCTTGTTAGAATAAGTCATGCGAAGTTTGTCTAGAATATGATCCCCTAGTGAAAACTATTGTTGTATTCTAGATACATACCCTACATTCTCACTCATTCCACAAATTTCATATTAAGCATAGGGTGACATTGACATTGTTTAGTATGAGACAGAGTTTAAGTATGATACAGAGTTTAAGTATGCCAGAGACAGAGTTAAGTATGAGACAGATTACATAGTTTAGTATGAGACAAAGTTTAAGAATTTTTAATGTGGATTAAAGGATGCCTAATAGATTAATTAGTAGGACACACCCATCCTTACTTAGATAATAATTCCTTCCCAAGTTTTCAAGCATGTGAATACTCCCTATAGTGTTCTCTATGAAACAGATTGTTATTCCTTATCAAGCCATCCTCAATATGGTGAACTGTTGAAAGAACTAGTGAACAAGTAAAATAATATTTAGGATACAGTAAAATAATATCCCACAAACTAGTGTATCTAAGACCATTCATTCCATTCAAATCGATCAAATTAGATTCTAATGGGAACTCGCTATTATTTAAACTCAATTCCTACTCAACTTTGTTGCAAAGAACTGGTAATGGATGCAACTCCCTAACACCCATCTCCATTTGTACAGTCATGTTACCTGTCCATGAATAAGAAGGTAATGATTTGCTAAATTGCTCCCTATACAGAAAATTATGCATAAATTCATTTTGTTAGGCATATAGTATGCACACACCAACTAGCTTCTAATCTCATAAGAAAACCTTAATTTCCAAGATAAACCTTAAATACTGGTGCACTAGAATTGATGATATTCTACCAATATTTAGACTAGCCTGATACCATGCTGAATGATTTAAGTGCCTATACAATTACACAATAATAAAGAATCACTTAGAGAGGATTCATAAAATATAACACATATACAATCACTGAGGTATTCATTTGACAAGGGATTGAGATGTTTTCACAAGTCCCATGCATGACTGAAAACAAGATTCAACCACTGCAATCAATGAACCAAAGTCTAAAAAAATATTCAATTGTTCAGAAATCATTCAAAAGAATAATTAGAAAATATTATCAATTGAAGATCATTCCCCAAACTTTGTATATCAATCATGCTAATTGAGGGTCCTTTTCACCAAATAAAGATGTGCATGTAATGAGAAGTTCATTCGTCACTCTCACGGTTGGACATAGAGAAATTTGCCTTCACTGTGTGTCATAGATTACACCACAATGTCAACATTGCCAATGTGATATCAACGGGTTAGCGATAGTGTATATACAACAAAAAAATGATTTTAAGTGAGTTTTCACATATGACTTTTGTCCTCGTCTCAAAAACAAACATTTTAAGTAGGGCTAGTTTCATATAGCAGAGAATGTGATAAATTTTCATGGTCTACAAAACCACTATTCACATGCCATGATATAACAAGTACAATTGCATTTTGGACAGTGTAGTCTCTAATATAACTTGCTTAATTGATTTCCACCATCTATATCTCTGAATTCTGGTCATGTTGGCTCCTTTCTAGTAAGCAGTTTAAGCAATATCACTCCAAAACTGTACACATCACCTCTGGTGGTGGATCTACAACTCTTCCCATATTCAGGAGGAATGTATCCAACTGTTCCTGCAATGTCAGTACTTACATGAGTTTTGAAAGCACTAATGATGTGTTCCAATCCAAAGTCAACATCCTTGGGTTCAAAATCTCCATCCAGCAAGATGTTGCTAGATTTCATATCTTTATGAATAATGTGAGGAATCAAGCCATGATGAAGGAATGCAAGGCCTCTCGCTGATAGGATTGCAATTTTGAAGCGTTTAGACCAGTCAAGTACCTCAAGGGAATTCACCCTCTTCCTTAACCACAAATCAAGGCTTCCATTCACCATATACTCATATACCAACAAATTTTCCTCCCCAAATGAGCAATATCACAGAAGTGGCACTAGATTAATGTGCTTAAATTTCCCCAAGCTTTCCATCTCTGCTAGGAATTCCCCGTGTCCTTGAGTCTTGGCCTGGCTTAGCTTCTTAATTGCAACAAAAAAATTACAGTCAACAACTTTTCTTCCCTTTTTTGCATTAGTAAGATTCACATCGACCTTTGTCGCAAATGATGTTGTATTTCCTATCTACTTCACCAGCAGTTCCACCACCCAGCTCTATCCCAGCCATGAATCAAATCATACAGGCTGATTACACATGTCTAGTTTAAGAGGATCTCGAGGCAGATATCATAACAAGGAAAATTTATTTCCGACAAGCTCTTGGGGGTATGGACGAAATGAATTGAAGTTACCCTGTTAAAGATTATCCTTGTGATTGTTTTTTCAATTCATTTATAATTGTAGTGATATATCTGCAACTGTTGCAGTTGACCCTACATCATCAATAGGAATCATTGTAACTAGTTCTATCGTAGTGTCCCCAAGGCCGAGCCTATTATAGATTATGATATATGCAATGAATTGTAATGTGTTCTATAGGCTGGTGAGCCATGTCTGGTATAAGCTGGTAGGCTTATGTGTTTGTTAAGACATGGAGCCTAAGTGTTGAAGGCCAGGAACCTGCTGATGCACATTTATGTATGTAGAATGATTAATAAAAATATAAACACTGCCAGGTGCAGACCGACCACGATGAATGAGTGAAGGGGGACTGAGTGTCCACAGAGTGGGCAAGGAACTAGGGGCTGGAAGGTGGGAAAGGGGCTAAGTGTTGAGCCTAGGGGCTAAGCCTAGGGACTTAGGCCTGGAATAATATTTTAATATTATTTCCTAAAAATCCATGTGCATATTATTTTATCCTAAGTTCCTGGCAAGGGGAAAACGTGCAAAAGGGATTCATGTAGTGGGAACGTATGCAGTTCCCAGGGTGAAAAGTGTCAACCCTGGTGCATGCAAATATAATATCTGAGATGAACCGTGGGAGGGGGATATCATCCATTCGACCTGACTGTCCTAAGGGGTATCTGTCAGGCTGCTAAATTGAAGCTTTTAAGTGACCTGATACACTAAATTGTCAAACCAGGGTTGGTAAACTTCGAGCTGATACACAGTATGTGAAGGCAAGCGTCTAGTCTTTATTTGAATGCTATTCTAAGAATAAAACATACACCTATTCTGAGAACTTGAATTCTAATAACTAACTCAAAACTGAGCATTTCCTACCAAGTCATAAATAGAAAAAGACAGTCTTATGCTCAAATGCTGGTACTGCTATTTCTATTCAAAAGTGTGGTTCTACGAAATCATTCTACCTCTATGTTCAATCATACACCATCAGCATTTTCGTTTAAGTCATGACACACAGAGTATTGTCGATAATGCATTCATTCTAAGCAGCAAAAATCAATCTATTCTATCTACAGGAAAACAGAGTATTATGCCACTAAATGGTACCAGGAGCTCCTTTTGTTCTAACTGTAACTTGAATATTCTAAGCACGCAAGGCAACTACTGTCTAACAAAGCAAAATGCATGCTACTCGAGTTACATCCGAAGTGAAAATGAAAACCAAACAACCATATGCTAACCCTACAAGCATCAGTCCTGTGTTCAATATTCAACAACGTCAAAGATAATAGTGCGCTGTAATGATTCAATTGAGGAACAAATAAACACAATTCTGAAACCTTTAAAGTGTCGTATAAGCAAACATTAACACACTGTGATGAACTGAAACTACGATAAACCGAAACGAAATCTGTGAATGCTAAGCTACCTCAGATGCGAACTATAAAATATCGAAATGAACTAAAGCTATAACAACACAAACTAAATCTATTGCAAATGAAACAGCGGCTTGCACCGGTTTGGCAGGCCCAACCAAACGGCACAACGCTGTGGAAAACGACCAGAGCTTACTAGATCATATGATGCAAATACAACGTAACTCCACGCTTCATTAACTCATCAAAACAGTATTCAGATCATATGACAGTCAAAATATATCAACAACAGTTTGTATTCAAGACATAAGTTCATAATATAGTCTGATAACAATAGCAAACGGCAACAGTAATAGTAACAGTAGTGGTAACCCGTTCTCAGGAGTGATCCCAGGTTTTTATAACAGTCTTATTGTTCATAACAGTCGATTAACAAAGATGCCTAAAACAAGCGGATCCCTGATCCGAGAATAATCGTGGAATCCAACTGAAAACGTCTTTCACAACTTCGTGACACGTAGTGTCACGAAGTGTGAACGCTGAAGAGTAATCGATCCAATTTCATCATTAGGCCTTCGAGCACCCAGTGACGATGACTCCAGCTGGCCTATGAACCTTTCTGTCCTTCATTCGAACCATAACGCACACCATAATGCACAGCTCTCGAACGACTCCACTAGTACCTCCACAGTGCGAGTTGGTACCTGGTACCAGCATCCTGTTCCAAGAATAACAATGGTACCTAACCCAGGTGATATCAGTCTCATTATCAAATTAAAGTATTAAAATGCATAAAAATAGTTTGAAATGCAAAGATGCCTTAGGTGACCCTTTTGAATGGTAAAGAGGTGTTCATTATGTGAAAAGAGGTCAAAAGAGTGGTACTGGCATATAATTGGAGGTCTGTGGTATATAGTATAGGCAAAGAGCATGGTCAAAACTGGGGACCAACAGGATCCGTGCGAGCAATCTGTAAGAGTTCCTGGTGTAATTTTGATATGGGGAAAGAAATCATGTGTTTGTTCTGAAGAATCCATGTACACCCCTGTTCAGAGCCGTGGACTCTGTGTCTGTCTCTGAGAAAACCCGTGTGCGCATTTTCTGAACAGGAAGCCTGTGCTGAATTCGAGTGGAAGAATCTTTGTTATTCGGAGAAGCTGAGCTAGCCTGTGCGTGGAGTCCCCGTCCCGAAATCGGGACCGTGAGATCATCCTGTGACTGTTGAACCGGTTTGGGGAAGCCTATGTTTATTTTTCCTGTGGGTTGTAGTGGCACGCATTTCTGGGTTGCATGAGGCTTTTTGACTTATGAGTAACTCTTTCGAGGTCAAAGAGTTTTCTCGGGAAGTGGTTACTTCCAGAGAGTGCCCAGCACCAGCTACGGACTCTAAGACTTCCTGATCTGGCTTGTTGTCGAGACCCAGAGAGGGAGGTTAGCACCGATGGACTGTGCGTGTGAAGGTGTATACTCGCGAGCAAAACATGCATGTGGGGAATGAGAGTCTGGCAGTAGTGGGCGTAAGATGGCATCTTTGGGAAGAATCCTTCCAGATAATTCTGTTTTGTTTTCCCCGTAACCTCAGCCTAGCCTAGGATTCCTTGCCCTGGGGTGGAGCTTAGTCCCAGCTCGGGGGTGACCCACTGTTGAGATGAGGAGCAGTGTGGTCTACAGCTAGGAGGTTTGTGGAAGGCCTGCATTTGGTTGGTGGATTTCACCACTGTTACAAGATAAGTATCTAACTATGTTCTTATCACATTTTGTATGACTGAGCTACATAAATTATCATGTTTTCCGTTGTGTATATGAATTACTGTTAAATGCTATGGATTGTTAATTGTAGCAGAAAAAGTATATATTTTTACTCTGCGTTAAATGTATTCCATTACTTGAATGCATGTGATTATATGATGCACGTATGAATTATAGAGAAGTGTGTGTACAAATTGTTACATAGTACGTAAAGCTCTAGGTAAGCAAAAAGGTACACTACAAATTGGTATCAGAGCGAAGGTTTCGACACTGAGCCTAGATGGGCCAGTGGAGCGGTCTTTGGACCGAGAATGTAAGGGGAGATTGGGTTTGGAAGGCCAATTTCAGACCTTGGTTTGCTCCGAAGCGTCAAGGAGACACTTGGCGATTTTTTTTGGAACTCAAGAAGTTTAGCGGTGTAGTGAAACTGCAGCCGATGTGGTCTATGGCCACGGAGAGACAGGTCTCTACACCAATGGTGTTAGAACCGTAGGATCTGTTCGGGAGGGAAGGCGAACCCTTGTAACCATCATATCTGGAGAATGTGTACAAGGTTTAAAGCCTTTGGATACTGCACAGGAGGTTACGACCACACCAGGAGTTTAAACTCGGGAGGATCGTGAGTCGTAAGATCACTGTGGGATTACGCGTCAACCGTTCGAGTTGACAGAAGTTGCACAGGGTTTAAGTCCTCATGGGTAGAGGAGAAGTCCTGGGAAGTCATCGGGATATCAGAGTCATCGGGGTTTTGTTAAGGTAGAGAATCGATACCTTGTGATTCTCGAAATCCCGAGAGGGGATCCTAGTCGTTGATCTTGGCAGGACACATGTCAAGGAGCCAGGGAGTCATCGGGGTTCAGTTCATCGTGTATTCCAGGAGTAAGGAAATCGCAACTGCCGGAATCGTGATCCACGATTTTCCAATGGGAGCTTCGAACCGTCCATCAGCGAGGACGTGTGGTGAGAGATCCCGGAGAGTCGGAGTTCGGGATATCGGGGTTTCTAGAGTCGTGAAACTCTTGCACAATGAAATCGCGATCCGCGATTTCCCGACATGGTCGGAGCCGTTCGATTTGAGGGATGTATGTTCGAGGATCTAAAAGAGTCAGGGTTCAGCATTTCGGGGTTTCTGCATACAAAGGAATTGTTGCATTAGAAGTCATGATTTCACGATACCCGATAGAGCGACGTGGAACCTCATGAAATTGCCACGTGCCACCATGGTAGTGGGTGACAGCTGTGCTGTGGACCCGTAGGGTACAGTGAGTCAAAATTTCGAAAGTCGGGGTTTGGAGAACAAAGCGGGTCTGAAAGCCTCGTGGGCCGAAACCCCGAAACTTGAAGTCCCAAAATGCTGAGAAGTTGGAAGCTCCGAAAACCCGAAGTCCTGGGTACCGAAACTCAAGGTCCCGAATGTCCCGAAATATCGAGAATTGAAGTTTCGGACATCCGAAAAACACAGAGCCAGACAGAGCTCAGAAAACCTTGTGAAGTTAAAATGTCTTTCGTTCTTGTTCGTATTAGTTATAAATATTGTGGATTGTTTGTGAAGGTTTAAATGGCCTGACAAATTTCAAATTTGATTGCATAGTGTGTGTGTAGAGTTAACGGAGGGCAGTACTCCAGTTAACCAATGCCGAATATGGAGTGGGGAAAGGTACATACTACCCCTAAAATAGAAGACGAATAGGAAGGAAAGGATGTTAACCTGGGACTCGAAGGATCGAATTCCAATGGGCATGGAAAGGAGAAGGATAAGGAAGAACACATAATGAAAATCCTTGAAGGATTGCAAAGAGAGGCCAAGGCTCGCCGAGATGATAGTCGAAATCTCATGAAAGTCAGAGATCGGTAGGGTGCCCTAAACTTAAAATTTTTGAAGAGTCTGGAAAGAATAGAGAAGAAACTCGAGAAAGGAAGAGACTCCAGTACGACGGAGAGTCACAGAACTCATGGGAGAAGAAGTAGGTCAAGGAGTGGTAGACGACATCTTAGTCGCTCCAAAAGACGTTCTGACAGTAAGACACATGGTAGTTCAAGCCCATCACCTACCAGAAAACATCAGAAATCTGGAAGGGAGGAATTGAAAGGAGAGATGAACAAGATTAAGCCTCCAACATTCGATGGAGAACATAAGAGGGAAGAAGATGCCGAGACATGGTTGCTTGGCATGAAGAAATACTTCCAATTGCAGAATTATTCTGCCCATGCAGAAGGAAGGATTTCAATGTACCAACTAAAAGGAAAAGCATCCATGTGGTGGGGTCAGCTTGTGCAGGTGCAACACATTAGAGAGAAAGAGGTCACTTGGAAGGAATTTAAGAGGTATTTCGAGAAGAAATACCTGACTAAAAGATACTATGACAGAAAGATGAAGGAGTTCTTCGAACTCAAATTGGGTAGTATGACCATGGATGAGTATGAACGAAGTTTTCTGGAACTGCTGAAGTATGTTCCATTTATCAAAGACGAGGCTGTTAAAATTCAGAGGTACCTGAGTCGACTGCCACCTTCTATTGGTGACAAAATTCAATATGATGATCCTAAGACTATGGAACAAACGATAAGAAGGGCGAAATGCTTATACAAACAGCAAAGAGAAAAGCCTACCTTTCGGAAGGCTTGGGATGACCAGAAGAGGTTTAAGAAAGAACAGAGGCAGAAGGGAAGCAAGCCTTCCTTTTACAGAAACAATCTGTAGGGACAACCATCGTTTAGAGAGCCGAGAATGACTGAAGAGAGACCACAAAGACAGAGACAGACGCCCATTCAGTGTTGGGGCTATCAAGGAAACCACAAGTACATAGATTGTCCCCATAAAAATGGTAAGGCGAGAACTATACATACTGTTCAGCAAGATGAAACAGTGGACGATATGGGCAGCAGAATGCGGAGGATCTATGCATCCCTAGACAATAAGCAAGCAGAATTTCAATCGCACATGATTGAAGTGGAAGGTATGATCACAACCGACCACTTGTTATTTTGATTGATTCAAGGGCTAGCCATAGTTATGTAGATCCTAGAATGGTGGAAAGTTTGCATCTAATAAAGAGAAAACATGAGAATTCTTGGTTAGTGCAATTAGCCACATATACCAAGAGGAAGGTCACCGAATTGGTTAAGTCCTTTTCGGTGGACATGAAAGGAATGAGCACCAAGGTTGAATTGAACATTTTTCCTTTAGGCTCATATGATTGCTTAATTGGGATGGACTGGTTGGACCAGCACCATGCCCTTCTGGACTGTCGTAACAAGAGATCCACATGTCTAGACGAAGAAGGAAATCAGGTAACAATCCAAGGAATTCCCAGAGCCGTGGCTGTGAAGGAAATCTCAGCCATGCAGTTGAAGAAGTGTTACCGGAAAGGCTGTCAATTATTTGCAGCTCGGGTGGAAGAAGTATTCCAAAATGTGGACTCGAATCTGGAAGACAACAAGGTACTCAAAGAGTTGGAGGACGTGTTTCAGGAGGTGCCTGGACTACCTCCAAAGAGGGACATTGACTTTTCTATAAATCTAATGCCTGGAGCAACGCCAATTTCAAAAGTTCCTTATAGGATGAGTACGCCAGAGCTGAAAAAGTTGCAATTGCAGCTCGAAGAGCTATTAAAGAAAGGCTACATTTTCCCCAGCGTGTCACCATGGGGAGCCCCAGTCCTATTCGTGAAGAAGAAAGATGGGACGTTGAGGTTGTGCATTGATTTTCGACAGTTGAATAAGGTGTCAATAACAAGTATCCTCTGTCGAGGATTGATGATCTTTTCGATCAGTTGAAGGATGCGAAAATATTTTCGAAAATAGATCTTCGATCTGGATATCACCAAGTGAGAATAAGGGAAGAGGACATCAGCAAGACTGCCTTTAGAACAAGGTACGGTCATTATGAGTTTACAGTGGTGCCGTTTGGATTTTCCAATGCGCCTGCTGTCTTTATGTGCTTAATGAATGGAGTGTTCAGAAATTATCTGGACAAGTTTTTCATAGTCTTATTGGACGATATCTTGGTGTATTCCAAGACAGAGGAAGAACATGAACAACACCTTAGAATGGTTCTACAGGTGTTGAGAGAACACTAGCTGTATGCAAAAATGAGCAAGTTCTCATTTTACCAAAAGCATATCCATTATCTAGGACACCTTATTTCTGAAGAGGGAATCGTTGTGGATCCTGAGAAGGTACAAGCCATTCAAGAGTGGCCAGTGTCAAGAAATGTGACAGAAGTTAGATCCTTTATGGGTCTGGCAGGTTATTATAGGAGGTTCATAGCCAGATTTTCAAGGATAGCTCATGCTATCACTTCCTTGCAAAGGAAAGAGAAGAAGTTTCAGTGGACTGATGAATGTGAGAGCAGCGTCCAGCAATTGAAGCAGCTGCTCACTAGTGCTCCAATCCTAAAGATTGCTGATCCAAGTAAGGATTACATAGTGTGCATGGATGCGTGTAAGGAGGGGCTGGGAGGAATTATCAGCCAAGAGGGATCTATAATTTGTTATGAATCCCGAACGCTGAAAGAGCATGAAAAGAATTATGCCACTCATGATTTAGAGCTGGCAGCAGTTGTCCATGCATTGAGGAGATGGAGACATTACCTCATGGGCAAGAAATTCGAGTTAAGAACAGACCATAACGGTCTGAAGTATTTATTTGATGAGCCAACCTTAAATGCCAGGCAAATTAGATGGCTGGAATTTCTGTGCGAATATGACTTTGATATCAGGCATATCAAAGGGAAAGACAATAAAGTGGTTGATGCACTCAGCAGAAAAGTGCATGAATTACATACTACAGCCGTTAGCATGTACAGAACTGAGTTGAAGGACAGAATTGTGGAGGCTGCAAGTGCTGATTTGCAATACCAAAGACTTGTAGCAAAGCTACAACAACGTGAGAGACCACAGATAGAGGAAAGTTATAACTTAGTAACTGATAGTTTACTTCTGTATAAAAACAGAGTGTATGTATCCAATGACCAAGAGTTGAAGCTGGCAATTCTAAAAGAAATGCATAATGTGACTTATGCTGGTCATCCTGGATATCAAAAGACTGTGGCAACAGTCAAAAGCCATTATTTTTGGCCAGGGTTGAAGAAAGAAATTGTTGAATACATCGCCAGATGTATGGAATGCCAAAAGGTCAAGGCTGAGAACAGACACCCAGTAGGGTTGTTGCAGCCTTTACTTATTCCTGAGTGGAAATGGGACGTGGTAACAGTGGATTTTATCACAGGATTTCCCATAACAAGCAAGCAGCATGATTCAATCATGGTGGTGGTGGACAAGATTACTAAAGCTACCCATTTTATTCCACTGAAAACCACCCACAGAGCAGCAGATGTTGTTGATATCTTTTTAAAAGAAGTTGCACGCTTGCATGGAATTCCTAAGACAATTGTGTCTGATAGGGACCCGAAATTCACTTCGAATT
>JASDQU010102464.1:65651-89507 GCA_032191745.1 Picea mariana
ACATGCTTGCATTACCTGCATCTATGACTATACATAATGTGTTTCATGTTTCATTGCTTAAGAAATATGTACCTGATGTTAATCATGTTATTGATTGGACTGTGATTCAGGTGGAACCAGAAGGTATCCTGCAAGTACATCCTGTACGCATATTGGACAGGAAAAGCAAACAGTGCCGAAATCGAGCTATAGAGCTTGTAAAGGTCCAGTGGACCTGGTACGGTCCTAAGGACGCGACATGGGAGCATGCAAATGTTATGCGGGCAGAGTACCTGCACCTTTTTGAAAATTTTGAAGAACTTGCAGATGCAATGTAAAGTTGCACTGAGGACGGTAAAAAAATAAGGGAGGGGGATTGTAGTGTCCCCAAGGCTGAGCCCGTTACAGATTATGATATATGCAATGAATTGTAATGTGTTCTATAGGCTAGTGAGCCATGTCTAGTATAAGATGGTAGGCTTATGTGTTTGTTAGGCCATGGAGCCTAAGTGTTGAAGGCAAGGAGCATGTTGATGTACATGTATGTATGTAGAATGATTAATAAAAATATAAACACCGCCAGGTGCAGACCGACCACGATGAATGAGTGAAGGGGGACTGAGCGTCTACAGAGTGGGCAAGGAACTAGGGGCTGGAAGGTGGGAAAGGGGCTAAGTATTGAGCCTAGGGGCTAAGCCTAGGGACTTAGGCCTGGAATAATATTTTAATATTATTTCCTAAAAATCCATGTGCATATTATTTTATCCTAAGTTCCTGGCAAGGGGAAAACATGCAAAAGGGATGCATGTAGTGGGAACGCATGCAGTTCCCAGGGTGACAAGTGTCAACCCTGGTGCATGAAAATATAATAGCTGAGATGAACCGTGGGAGGGGGCTATCATCCATTCGACCCGACTGTCCTAAGAGGGATCCGTGCGAGCAGTCTGTAAGAGTTCCTGGTGTAATTCTGATATGGGGAAAGAAATCATGTGTTTGTTCTGAAGAATCTGTGTACACCCCTGTTCAGAGCTGTGGAGTTTGTGTCTGTCTCTGAGAAAACTCGTGTGCGCATTCCCTGAATGGGAAGCCTGTGCTGAATTCGAGTGGAAGAATCTTTGTTATTCGGGGAAGCTGAGCTAGCCTATGCGTGGAGTCCCTGTCCCAAAATCGGGACCGTGAGATCATCCTGTGACTGTTGAACCAGTTTGGGGAAGCCTGTGTCTATTTTTCCCGTGGGTTGTAGTGGCACGCAGTTCTGGGTTGCGTGAGGCTTGTTGACCTGTGAGTAACTCTTTTCAAGTGAAAGAGTTTGTTGGGGAATTGGTTACTTCCAGAGAGTGCCCAGCACTAGCTACGGGCTCTGAGACTTCCTGATCTGGCATGTTGCCGAGACCCAGAGAAGGAGGTTAGCACCGATGGACTGTGCGTGTGAAGGTGTATACTCCCGGGCGGAACAGGCATGTGGGGAATGAGAGTCTGGCAGTAGTGGGCGTAAGATGGCATCTTTGGGAAGAATCCTTCCAGATAATTCTATTTTGTTTTCCCCATAACCTCAGCATAGCCTAGGATTCCTTGCCCTGGGGTGGAGCTCAGTCCCAGCTCGGGGGTGACCCACTGTTGTGTTGAGGAGCAGTGTGGTCTACGGCTGGGAGGTTCGTGGAAGGCCTGCATTTGGTTGGTGGATTTCACCACTGTTACAAGATAAGTATCTAACTATGTTCTTATCACATTTTGTATGACTGAGCTACATAAATTATCATGTTTTCCGCTATGTATATGAATTACTGTTAAATGCTATGCATTGTTAATTGTAGCAGAAAAAGTATATGTTTTTACTCTACGTTAAATGTATTCCATTACTTGAATGCATGTGATTATATGATGCATGTATGAATTATAGAGAAGTGTGTGTACAGATTGTTACATAGTGCGTAAAGCTCTAGGTAAGCAAAAAGGTACACTACATCTATTGATGGTAAACTTGACTATGCCTATATTTCCATTGTGATGGTGGGAACAAGAAAAATGAGGGGTGTCCTCTACCATGTACCTCCTTCTGGATCCATACCATAGGGTGTAAGTGTGTCTACATTTATAAATAGTTGGAAGACCGAATTTAGAACTTTTATGCTGGATCACGGACTAGGACGCAAGTGAAAGAGAAAAGAAATGTCAAGGAAGGATCCAAATGCCCCAAGATAGAACAAAACAGGTTATAATTTTTTCTTCGCTGAGTAACGAGCCAGGCTTAAGTCAATTCAACCAAATAAGGATAGAGCGATCAACAAGATGATTGGTGATTTGTGGAATCTGTTTTCAGAGGATGATAAATCAATAGGTATTTGTGGAGACATCAGTTTAGTCTCTTTGCCACATCTTAGCATGATTGTCCATTAACAATTTGATTATTTAGTCAAATAATATCCTATAAGTTAAGTTGTTGTCACAGTCTCTCCCAGTTGCTAGTGTTATAAGTTGGGTTTAGAGGCATGCATCTGTACAAAGTCCATTTAGAGGTCCAATGCGTCTTTTGTTTACTTGGATTTACAATAGTTCACTTGATCAGTATTAGGAAGATCTTAACATGCTATTGTCTCAAATTAAATGGAAGGTAATTTGATTTTTGGCTAACATGAATTATATTAACATCTATAACTTTGTTGCACTTGCAGTAATATTTGAAAAAATAAATAAGAATTATAAGGACTACATTCCTATATTTCTACTACATCCTGACTACCAGAGATTTTAATCCATTAAACTTTTGTTCTTCTAGGAAACACGTATTCCTTTAGGTTATCGCTTTTGGTTGATAGGGCTTTGCAATATCAATGCATGAATTTATTCATATATTTTAGACTTTTTTATTTTATTTTTTGTTAAATAATATAATTAATTCTCATGACAATGATCTATTTGAATTTCCTCATCCTTAACCATAAATGTGACAGTTGCAAACTAGAATTCTACAAGGAACTTATGTTGTCTGCATATGATGAGATTCAGTTTTACCTAAAATTATAATAATTCTCCGAGTTATACCCCAATATCCAATAGGATACATAATAAGATTATTACTTTTAGCTATTTTTTTCAATTTGATCCTAGGTTGGTAGACTTAGGGTTCAATTTCACGCCAAACATTTGTTAGGTGCACATGTTTTGACATAGCTCTGAGGAAATACACCATCAACTTCCTTAACCCTATTAGGGAAAAAGGCCCCAATGACTTGGGGAATTTTGTAGTTAGATGGATGCATATTTCTATTTTTGGTGCACTACTTGTAAGTAGGTTGTTTCACTCCCAATTTATAGTTTTTTCCTCGAGTTGATTTATGCGCATTGCAAACATACACAATTAAGTTTAGGTGACTACATATGTCAACCCTTCTTGTAAAGTGATCATGGGAGAGTGTACAGTGAAGTACACATAATAAGTATATTTGCTCACAGGTGTTGATACGAGCAATATTCCTATCCCACATAAGCTATAGGTATACACCTGCAACATCCCATTCTAGTGATGTGTCTATGGAAGAAATTGTGGATTTTCAACCTTCAAGACAACCTAACATTGAAGAGGTAATTTCAGAAAATATGCATAGTATTTTCTAACCATGTGTTCCTATTAATGACGTAGAATTTGGGCATCCTTGTGAAGATACTTGTGCAAATTTGTTTTAGTCATGGACTCTCACTTCTGGGGTGGATTTATTGCAGAATTTTCAGCCATGTCATATTAGTTTTAATGTATATTTTTTCTAGCACAAGGATCAAATTTGTGATGCTAAAAATGAAGAAATTTTTCTACCATATTCTTCCTTATATATTGGTAAAATCATGCATGATTTTTCAACTAGAAAATGCACTTTGGGGGCTAGAAATTGTATGGTACAATAAGGTTTTGATTGCATAAATTTCTGGTCACCTATTTCTTCATGTTCTTCTTCTCTTTTGAATTTACTTTCATGTGAAAAGGGTATTTTTATGCGAAACATTGTATGGTGCAACAAACCTTTCATGATGATTTGTCTGATAGAAAATACCAGCCATCAAAAGGAGGATTTAAATCCCCAGATGTGGACCTAAAAAAAATTCTAAATATGGAATTCTCTTTTACATCTCATATACATATTACTTAGAGGGTAGCCATAGACATTTTGAATGATTTTGTATTACTTAGTGGTCATTTCTAACATGTACATTCCAACATTCTTAGACAAAACTATTAATAGATTGGAAAAACGGAATTAGTAATATACAGACCTTAACTCTTATCCCTATAATGAAAAAAATCTGAGAAGAAAGAAATAGAATTTGATATGTATTATTTCAACATGTATATAGAGAGCTAAATGAGACAACTGATAAGTTTTCTAAAGAAACTCTAGTACTCCAGGAGGGAAATCTTGTGATAGTAGAAACATATGAGAGGGATCTTTGCCTCAAGAGGTCATATCTCTTTATTGAGAAGCAACATTCTATTTCTTTGTTTTTAGTAGAGTCTGATCTTTACTCGATATGATGAGGTATGTCTCTGGAAAATTGGGCAATATTGAAGCTACAAACCTTGTGTGGTTGGTTTTGTATGACAGAAGAGGATGTTTCTCCCATCATACTACAGTTACCTATCATAATCATAGTTAACACATTAATATATCAACAACACTTAATACACCAATTAAAACAAACTAAGAGAAAGTATATCACAACAAACCTGTAAAATCACCAACTAGAGAGTTGTGAACCCGCCGAGCATGTTCGAAGGGAGGAATATCTCCAGAAGAATCTCTTATATCTATAATAAAACCCACATTGACATGTAAAGTAATATACATATGGAAATATGGATTATATCAATTGCGATTCCAACCAAAAGTACCTGGAATGGTAGGAAAACTAGAATGACATAATATTTGTCTATGTCCTTGGAATGAATCCACAGTAGTGGATTGTTGCACCTATGCAAACAATTCACACACTACTTTGTTAAAAAATGGTGATGTCTATATACACTAATGTAAACATATTCATATAATTTCTCTATTAAACTCACTTGGGACCATAGACACCGCATTATTGGAGCAAGGATGTCCTCGCTTGTTGAGATACTGAAACTGAAATGGTTCATATTCACATGTAGGGACATTCAAATCAATTTCTAATCCATCACTTTGATTTTTTCTTTTTTTCTTCTTTTTAGGGCTAAGAAAACTCTTCTTCCTCTTTAGAGATGACTCAAAAGCACCCAACCCAACGTGAAGTCATAATCCATAATACGAGGGTCGTTGGCTTCATCCAACATTTTTTTAATGATACCAACCAATTGTTCGGTCTTGTTCAAAGAAGATGGAGGATTGTTTAAAAGAAACTTTAAGTATCCAAACAACTCCTCTCTAGCTAGTTGAAGTACCTCAACATCTACATCAACAATATCACTGGCCTTAATAGATTCGTTGGCATCTACATCAACATTTTTTTCATGTACACTTATCTCATGAGGGTCATTGAATGAATTGGGTATTGCATCATGATCCAATAATGAATTTGAATCACCTAAGGGGTAATACAACCAATTAACCTTTATGGCATGCTTTCAAATGTTGTCACGAATAGACTATGGACAATCACAAGCTATAAAATTTGTGCGATACTAGATGATATGATATTTATTATCACACTTTGTTTTACTCTTCACCCAATAGGCATGATATATTGTTTCATGAAGACAACAATCACTATCTGGAATTCTTCTTGCCTTTTCCATTGATGATTCATATTATTTTTCTTTCCTTTAGTTATTCAAATATCCCTCTTTTTTCAAAATTTCCTTGAATAGGTAATAGGGTTCAACATTTATCAGGAGGATATACAATAACCAATCCATCCTACGAGCACACGTTTTTCTTCGATCTGATAGAAATTTGGTCTTCATGTAACAATGATATGACTCGATATCATTATTTGTCTCCTGATTAGCATGAGGAAAATATCTGCATCCTTTTACCTACATCCATACATATAAAAAATGATTCACTAAAGATATTATCTTTACGAAACAAAAAAATAAAAATACAAACAAAATTTCTTGCACTTATTGATCCTATCACCAACAACCCAATTCTTGTAGAAATAGTCCAAGAACTTTTTCTCATTTACGAATTTGATGAAAAATTCATCGATTGCAGCGTCACTTCATCACTGGAACAATTTTTCATGATGATTCCTAACTCATTGAACATCTCTCTTGCTATTTCAAGATTACTAGCCAACCAATTGACATTTTTTAGCCATGCTTGTCATACATGCCAAATACATAAGATCCCTTCACACCTTCTGATCCTCCTGTCAAATTCAATTCATCTTTATGTGATATTTATAGAAAAAATACAAGTTAAAATGTACAATAACAATATTGAATTTACCTTAATGTAACAATTTCAGCCTATGCATCATCAACCATGAAAGCATTAACTTTCCAATCAGGACGAAATTGGTAACACCTATGCATGAGGTGCTCCAACCATTGTGCAATATCATGTGACATATTTTGTGATGCCACCACCCATGCAATTGGCACCCCACTTTGTTGTTCATCAAAAGAAATTAATGTGTACAATTGATACTGTTATATTCAAAAGAACATATGTAGTCAAGTTTAAGTCATCAATAATCTTTAAATACTACAAATCAAATGATCATATTAAATTAATCATTGGAAATATAATTAACCCATATTTATTTGTATTAAATGTTGAATCCATGGCTATTAAGATATTGTGAGATAGCTTAACCATGGTCTCCACCATCCGTGGAATTTGAATTCAAGCTATGAAAGGGACATCTCCATCATCCATGGAATTTGAAATCCATCTATGAAAGGGACATCTCCACCATTGGGCTTTTGGTAAAAGAAAAAATCATCTTGGTGTTTTTGATACCAAAGGTTCACGCTCATTTCATCCTTCTTGTGAAAGTGGTAGTTTCCCTTTATCAAACGATTGTAGATGTTGACAACATATTTCTTGCTCAAGAAAAAATCTCTTTCTCGAGCAATGGCATCCATATCAACATGATTTTTATATGCATTTTACAAACTGAATCAACTCGCACTTCCAAAAAATAACAACTTTCTACATAAGATACCATGTCTCTTGAAATCCTTGTCTTATGCATGGAACTAGCCTCACCCAAAGTATCATTTTGGCCATGATAAGGCCATCCATCCCCATATTCATGGTGATACACATTATATGTGAAAATTTCTACGTCGGGGTTTTGAACCATAACCTTTACAATGAAGCAGCACTGACAACCCCTCTTTTTCAAAAAGGATGTCTTTCATTTCTGTGTATGTTTTCCTCTCTTATCCTCTAGGCCATATGAGCAAGCATAACTGCATAACAATGTTTGAAACATCAATACATATAAAAAATGAGAAAACACTTGTATTACCAACATGTAAACAATGCATTTCTAATGTACTTACAAGTCATATCATAAGGAAACACTAGCCCTTGATTTTGGGGGTTTGTTTTGTCAGAAGATGATAGTACATGGAGCTTCTTGATTCATTTCCTCCCCTCTAATAAAGTAAGAAACTATTTTCGAATGGATTTTTGTAACCCGGTCAATGCTCATGTTTGTTCGATATATTTCAGACCAAATTAAATCTTTACCAGAAAATGTGATCTTGTCTTTAGGGTCTTTCACCTCAATGCCCATGATAGTTCTCCATTTTTTTCCTTGATTACCCATTTTGTATTAATTCCTGCAAGTTATTCAAAACAATAATTTAACCTTAACACAGATACCACAACCAATGCACAACTCTTCTGATATAAATGCAATTTTAGAGGAAGAAGAAACTTCTATGCAGAGATTTCTTTCACAAAGAATAATTTAGAATCCTTGAGAATAATTGACAATAGGAGAATATTTCAATACATATGAACTGCTCTAGTAAAGAACCAAAGTATAAAATGATTTTAGTTTTGCACAAAACATTTTAATTGGGTTGAGTTTAGTCACTTAAAGTAAATCAACTAAAGCATAGTTGTGCATTCCTATGATTTCAGCAAGGTTAATATTTAGTATTTTCAGAAAGTGAAGTATATGCCAACAAAAATGATAAAATGAATTCAGTTTTGCACAAAACATAAAATAGGTTGAATCTACCCACTGGACGAAGGAAAATATTATTTTTCATTCCCATGATTTCATCAGGGCTACTATTTTATTTGTAAATTATATTTAGATCTTACTACTTGTAAGAGTTATCAGTGACATCAAACAACATTGTTTATCAACGACACAAAACAATTAGTTTGGTTGTTTTGTTCCACTATAATGACCGAACAAAGTGTCATTGGACTTTCAAAGAAACAAATCATGTGCATAAATGGACAACGAATAGGCGTGACAAGAAATTGCTTTCAATAATTGATAAAAAAAAATTGCATAGTTAAATTATTCTAAGATAGAATTATTTTACAGCTTATTGATAACGCACAAGACTTTCTGAATTTGTCCTGCCTTCGAAATGGCTGAGAGGAATTTCTCAATTTGTCCTGAATCATAACGAATGTGTAAGAAGAAGATTTTTTTTATTGTGAAAGAGGTGTATGTGAATGAGCATTATCTAGGTCTTGAATCATCAAATGTAATCTATTTAATAAACATATTGAGGTTGGCTTGTACTTTGGTTTCTAAGTCATTCATGAAAAAATGAAAGTTTGTTTACATAATTCTTTTTTAGTACATTGAGAAGTCTCTAGAGAGAGCACAAAATTCTATTTACAGATATGTAACATGCTTTAATTCCATCAAGGGTAAGCTTTGATTGTCCTATGGTACAATTGCTCTAGTGAAAATTTTCAAACGACGATAGTCATCATAATTGTATATTCACTTTCTACATTCTTTCCCTTGCTTTAGCCAGGCTATTACTAGGAGGCCGAGTTGTTGATCAAAGGAATTTTGGAAATCTTGACTTTATGGATTGGAAATTACGATGTCACTAAATTTTACTACTATGAAGTTATGTTATAGAGATTCGAAGGGAACCCTGTGGTTCCAATAAATGAACATAGTTAGGGAGAATCAAATGTCGCATGGATATATAATTATATTTCTTGTCTACTCTGATGAGATATGGCATTCCAAACACTTATTCTCTCATTGTTCGAAGAACTTTCTATGTCAACTGTGTGCATATAAGTCAATGGAATGTATAGAAAACTGCAAGTTCACAGTGCAAGTCAGTCTATTATGACTGATAGTTTACTTTGTTGGATAGGAACTAGGTATGGATTGAACTAAATGATGGTCTAAAGTTCTCTAAACTACCCCTTTATAAATGTGGATTTCCCTCTTTAATGGCAAAATTTTTGACAATGTGAAGCCATGATGTTGTCCTCGACTCCTCCCTAACACATGAATATTGTTGGTTTTTCATATAGAAAGTAATGATCTTTGTCTACTATGTAGAGCTTTTGATTTATTTTTCCTATTTTTTTTCATTCAATTCATGATTGGTATCTGAATTTTTGAATCAAATGACAAAATTCATTGTTACCCATGGGTTTAGTGAATGTGACAGACATAAATCACCACAATATAACTATATTGTTCATCTAAAACCACCCTAATTTCATTCACAGTTTTTGTGGGTGTTCAATGGTCACTAGTTCAATCCCCATGGGATCCACAGACACCATGAACTTGAGCCATATCAGGTCCAGTGAAATGGGACCTCAATCACCTATGAACCTCAGTGTACCATGGTTACATTTTTTCAGAGCCACATGAACATCCATAAGCAAACAATCTGCATGCAAGTACACCCAGATTCTCCCTTTAACACACACGGCATGCAAGTACACCCAAATTGTATCTTTAACACACGTACTCATGCAAGTACACCCAAATTGTATCTTTAACACACGTACTCATGCAAGGCCTCTAGTACATCATGTGAAGATGGATTTGCAGGTATATTTGACAAAGATAATCAGAAAATCCTTAATTAAGTTGGTTGCTCACAGAACTAAACTGAAGTTAAATTGAAATAGTGGGCAAGATTTGGTAGGTCTATCGTAAACATGAATGAAAGTGGCCAAATTTGTAGTCCACCTAGGCCACCTAATTTCAAATATTTGGTTTTGATCACATGTAGGCTAATCACAGAAGCATAGAACCAAAATTTCCAGATGTTCAGTACATCCTGCTTGAATTACGGGTCTAGTTTATATCATTCAGTAGAAGTAATGTCATGATACTTCTTTGTTGTCTATGTAATATTTGATCATGGCATAAGTATCAGGATTCAGAGCCATTGATATATATATTTACATTTTTGGTCTGATTCTATTCTAGACTTATTGTGTCAACATTCATGTGTTTATGTATTCGATTATGAAGTTTGTCTTAAACATTTCCTTTTTTCATCTGCAAAAATGGGGATTTTGTTTTTTTGGGTCATGGCAACTTCCAAGCTACTCGCCATGAATATATTTCCGATGATTGTGGTGTGTATACTAGTGGAATTAGTGGTAGAAATCCATGTCGAAAGATCTGATTTCGATGCACTCTTAGTATTCAATAAAGGGCTTGGAAGCCCTCATGGACTTGCAGACTAGAAGAATCATTCATCTCCATGTGAGTGGACTGGTGTGAGATGGAAGGGGGACTTTGTAATATCACTATCTCTTGTACATATGGAACTGCAAGGCCCCATTTCTCCAGAGCTCAGAAATATTAAGGATTTGGAGCTTTTGAATCTGATCAACAATCTTCCAGTTGGTAGCATTCCAAAAGAAATTTGGGGTCTCACAAAGCTAAAACATCTTGACTTTAGCATGAACTCTCTGAGTGGAGAGATTCACTCCAGCATCCAAAGTCTCAGAGACCTTCAAGAACTTGTTTTGGGTGCCAATACTTTGTCAGGGAAGTTATCGTAGAGTGCGATAGAATTCAAGAAGCTCATCGGGGAGGAGCTACAGAATGAAGAAAAAAAAAGGAATTTGAAAAGGTTACTTTAACAAGTCAGAAGCAGGAGCACTCGATTGAATCTTTACTTGAATGGGGAGAGAGTGGGAGAAGGAGCAGGAAATGTGAGAAATGTTGAGAACAAAAATGAAACCGGGGAGGAGGAGGAGTGACATGGGAGGAGAAGGTGGCGGCTTGCAGGGGATGCCACCCTGAATTGAATGCCCTAGTGGATGTCCACCTGTAGCTAGCTGGAGCAACGAGAACAAAAGGGCCTGAGGAGGAGGAAGAACATAGGGAGTTGGAAGGGAGGGCGTTGGATGGGGCTTGGCATGGGTTGATGGTCGATCGACATTCTACGAGATGGGGTCCCGGTGCCAGAGACATCCCATCGGGCACCATTTCGTAGAATCCTTAGCCCACGCCCTTTTTAGATGCTTGTTGTACCTGTATTATTATTATTGAACATATAATTATTGAGCTATGAATTGTATGGTATGCATCATTGGTTGTACCCAACACTAGATAGTTTTTAGTTTATGGTTAAAGTTTGATTTCATTGGGTGCTTAGAAGCACAAAGAAAAGTATGTACCTCTTATGTAAAGAAGGGATGTGGTATCAAGTTGTGGAATGAACCACTCGAATAGGTACAAGGGTGGCATATGTATTTGTATGGTAACTTGATATGGAATCTAAGAAGTTGAATCTTTGATTATGGGAGGAATTTAAGATGGTTTAATGTCAAAATGTTGAGACTAATATTGATGAACCATGTAGATGAAGAGAATTACTATGATGGTGTAGTCATCATGAGACACATGAAAAAAAAAATTGAGCTTAAATTGTTTGCATGTAAAAGGGAATATGGTTGTAAGCCCCGGTAAGGCATGTGTACCCCTAGCCCCTAGTAACTCACAGGTAAAGTCGAGAAACAAACCTAGGTGATAGGGGACATGCAAAATCCCCTAGTCAAGTTTAAAAGGGGGATTGTTAGGGTTAACCTTGACTTGAGAATGAATCAAAGTGGTTTAGGTCTCGGTTTCAGTCACGTGATATTGATGGATTGTGGTTTTGTATGCCAAAGAATGCATGTGAAGAATCCTTTATAAAGCTTGTGAGGCTCCATTGTAATGTGGCATGGAGGTGACTTATGGCTAACTCACTTGGGTAAGAAGGTTTAGGTCAAGGTTAATAATAAATATATTATTATGCTATATTAAATCCTATGAGGTAGGTTCTCACAATCTCCTCCTTCATATGTGTTAGTTGATCATTATTTGGTGCCTTGCACAAATTAAAACATTGACAATGCGTAGAAAAGAAAGAGTTTTGATCTTAGAAAGTAGTCTGTTGGAGACAAAAAAACCTGTGAAAATGTGTAGTCACCAAATGCTTAGCCGAACAATGAAGAAATGGTTCTGGAATGCAAGTTGAATAATAGATGTTTGAGTTATATCACCCTTCGACGGCTTAATCTGAAGATGCCAAAGACGAAGTTCTCTAATTCCTCTGTGTGTCCCATCTCGTCGCAGTTCTAACTTCCTGAGATCAACGTCTACCTCTAGCCTACAAGCTTGCAAAAGAGAAAGCGTTATACACAATTGTCCTATAAAGTCCAAGGTTGCTTCTACAAACCCCTGATGTAAGATATGTATCTCTTGCAAATGAGAGGATGTGAGAATTTCAATCCCTTTTGAGGGAAAACTAAAATACTGATCTTTTTTTTCTTTCATTTAGAACACTAGAAAACCCTTGAGTTAAGTAGCAGTCAAGTTGATGGAGACTTTTAGATGCATATCTCACTTTATTGTGATAAATATTTGGATAAGGATATATTGCTACAAAACTCTTTTACATATTTGGATCTACATTATTTGATTGAACATGCCATGTAATATTATGTACATCCTCTATATGCACTCAAAAAGAAAAAAATGTCTCACGTTGAAGGGAAAGGGAGAAAAATATCGAAGACATTGAAGGAAAGTATAATGTATAACATATGATAAAGACGAAGATGAGGAAGAATGTCCTTACTTAATTGATGATATAGATCCATTTGCATGGTAAAACACCCACCATTAGTCAATTCCCATAGTCCTTTATACTTGCCAATCGACCTAGTGGATTACCACAAAAGGAGATTGTGACAAAGTACACTCCCCTTTTTTCCCTATAAAGGTAAAAAATTGTTGTTTTGTTGTTTAAAAAACATAAATTTACTTTGTTCACTCCACTATAAAAGTAAAAGAAAAATGTTATTTTGTTGTTTAAAAAACATAAATTTACACAAAGCAAGAAAACCTCAAATACTTTGACCATAAATTTGGGTGTTAGAATTAAGTTATAGAGAGGCTGCTCCTAATAAAATGGATTCCAAATGAAAAAAATGGCAGATAGTAAATATAATTTTAGGTTATATTTCATAAATAAAACATAAGTGTCCACATGTAATCATGAAAATGGGTCAATCCTAAAAGGGTTTTATGGAGGAGCACATTAATTAAGGTTTTTTTATAGGTGGAATCCTATAAATAGAAAACAATTTTATTTCCTATACTTAATTATGGTTTCTTATTTGGTTTTCCTTTAAATGTTTATGATTGCATATTATTAATTTATTGATTTTGTACTTATTAGAAGTAGCATATTTGGAAGGTCCTTCCTTTAATATTCTACATATTGAAGTAGATCTATGCCTCCTTCCATATCAATCAAACCCTCTTGATTGTCGATCTTAATTCTATATATGCATTGGTCTTAGCAATCAACCAACCCTTAAATTTTAAAGAACATCTTAAACATATTTTTCTATAGATTTTCCTTTTGTATCATAATAGAACTAGCCGAAAATGAAAAAAAAATTGTTACGATAATAATGAGCAATCTTCATAAATTCCCTAGCTTAAATAAACAAACTTAAATATATTTGAATATAGGTATAGGAGGTAACAATCTTAAACAAATCTCTTTAAAAACCATGCTAATGATAATCTAGAGTAAAAAATACCCACATTTTTGTTTACCATAATGTGATAGCAAGTAACTTCAAAATTGCTAGGGTTTCCAATTTTATAAGACACTTAAATATATTTGAATATAGGTATAGGAGGTAACAATCTTAAACAAATCTCTTTAAAAACCATGCTAATGATAATCTACTTCAAAATTGCTAGGGTTTCCAATTTTATAAGGCACTTAAATATATTTGAATATAGGTATAGGAGGTAACAATCAAACAAATCTCTTTAAAAACCATGCTAATGATAATCTAGAGTAAAAAATACCCACATTTTTGTTTACCATAATGTGATAGCAAGTAACTTCAAAATTGCTAGGGTTTCCAATTTTATAAGGCTTAGACTCTCGTTAGGCAGGCACGCGGACATCATATACACATTGCAGAAAGGTAAACGGTGATTGGACTGATGACACATCTTTATATAAAAAGCAAAGATATAAACCATGTGAACACTAAAAATTTGTACAAAACAAAGGATGAATATATAAATTTCATATTTTTTATAAAACAAGAAAGGGTGTAGATTTAGTGATGATAAAGACCACAATTCTAAAAGATTGGCTAAAAATAATGAAAATAAGTCTTAATAAATATCATTCATATTAATTAATATAAACAGATAGTCAATAACACAAATTTATTAAAAATTAATATGAACAATAAACACCCTACTACAAAGTATCATAAAGTGTGAATCTTTGTTAAATGGACAAACGCAATCAAGAGAAAGAGTACCGTTCATGATTTACAACAGCCATGCCGAAGATTGACAAGATAGAGCGAGTCTTTTCGCGCTGCTGGCAATATATAGAACAGTAAACGTCTAACCATCAGGGTCGGAATTTGGAATCCAACCGTCCTGTCAAATTTGTCGGTATAAACAAATAAACAAATGTATCAAATGTATTTCATACTTTAACGATGTTTTGTAATGAGTTGTGATTAGCTGTCACTGTATTTGAGGGTAAATTGGCTGTATTTTGAGAGAAAATTAGCTGTAAGGACAATTTACTCGTCAAATTCGATGATCAATATCCAGTTTGTAATACAGTATTGAGTAATACAGTATTGAATAATACAGTATTGAATATTGTGGTAGATGAATTATAGACAGTAGAATCTGATTTATTTTTGAATTTAATGATTTATAATCTATCTACCGAATACTGAGTAACTTAGCAGACTGAATATTACTCATCATCAAATTCCATCTTGCTAATCATGATGCGGATGGATCTTAAACATTTATAATTCCAACAAGGCCGCTCTGTATCATTCCAACAAGCGGCTTTGTAGAGGATTGACTTATTTTGTATTGTTTTGGCGTATAAGGACAAATGGTCTTTAATGAAAAATCAAAGAGGAAGGCAAATAGTCTTTATTGGAAAAAAAAGATCTGACATTCCAGTGCCCATATGAAATGATCATGATTATCACGACGAAAACAGTCGACATGCAATACACATACAGATCCTTGAAACAAAAACAGATCACGTTATTTTGCAAAATAACTTGTTGAGTTTTGTGATAAGGATATTCATATGTCGCATAGGTTCATGTGTATTTCTTGTGAGACGTGTTGTTTGAATAAAGAAATGAAATATCTCGTGGCTTTTAAAAGCAATTTGCATGATCCTGCCGGGTGTTTGGCTTCTTGGAATGTTTCATTGAGTTGTTGCGAGTGGAAAGGTGTCACGTGTGACAGACGGACCGACCATGTAGTTATGGTGTATTTGTATAATTGCAATTTGGCTGGTACCTTCCGTCCTGCAATGCTGATTGAGTTAAAGGATTTGGAAAATTTGAATGTTAGCTCCAATAATTTGACATGCCAACCTCTTCCTCAACAGTTGGGCTTGTTCAAAAAATTGAGATACCTTAACATGTCCACAATGGGATTTAAAGGCACCATTCCATGGAAGCTCGAAAATCTATTTAGCTTGACAGTACTCGATCTCACTTCCCTTGTTTCTAGGTTGAGAAGTCACGACCGTTCGTGGTTTACAAATCTGATGGCATTAAAACAAATTTACCTCAACGTAATAGATCTCTTAGCAACGTCATCCTCATGGGGGAAATCAGTAAGTCTTCTTTCTCATCTCATAAATCTTGCAATGTCAGGCTGCAGACTGAAGGGTTCCATTTCGGCTTCATTGCAGAAACTTACATCACTGGAAATTCTTCATCTGGATGGAAATGATTTTCAGTCCAAACTCGCTAGTTGACTCACAAATATGACTACTTTGATCTCTGTGCAGATCTTCAATGGAAATCTCTGTGGATCTCTTCCGTTTGAGCGTTTATGTCAGCTTCCTCACCTACAAACGATTTATTTGTGAAATAATAAAATATATGGCAAAGTTTCTTTGATTTTTCAAGAAAAATGGAAAAATCTAGCCATTTTCCACATGTCAAACAACAGTTTGTACGACTCCATACCAGCTTCTATACGAAATTTATCATCTCTGACCGAGTTGCATCTAAACAATAACACGTTGACGAGAAGGATTCCAAAGTCATTGTTCCTCCTCCGCTCACTTATTATACTAGACGTGGGAAAGGATTCCCTGACTGCAAGAAAATAACATTGTGAAGTTTCGATGGGTCTACATCACAAAATTTACCTCTAAAAGTGTTGTTGAGCGACATAAATCACGCTTGATTGTGAAGGGGTTTTCTCAACAAGAGGAAATTAAATACACTGAAACCTTTGCCCATGTTGAAAACATGAACTATGTTAGATTGATTCAATCCTTGTTGCTCGTTTTGGATTGAAAATCTATCACATGGATGTGAAGAGTGATTTTTTTCATGGAAACCTATCTAAAGAAATTTTCATAGAACAACCACCTAGTTTCATGATAGATTCTGACTTGGTTTCTCGACTCAAGAAGTTTCTTTATGGTTTGATGCAAGCTCCCCAATCTTGGTATGGTAACATCGATAATTTGTCTCTTTGACTTGGTTTCAAATGTTGTGAATACAAATATATCTTGTATGTACTCTATATTAATGGAGACACTTATGTATATGACCTTTTCATTTAGATTGAAGAAACAACTTGTTGACTCCTTTGAAATGAGACATCTTGGTACTTTGCATTATTTTTTGGGTCTTCAAGTATTACCACTATGTGATAGTTTTATCATTTCTTGGTCAAAATATGTGATGGATCCTTTGAGACATTTTAAGATGGTTGATTGTAATCCTTGTGCTACTTATTTTCAATCTGGAGTTAAGCTCATAAAAACTTGTTAAACTCCCAAATTCAATGCTACACTTTATCGATAGCTATTCAACAACCTTATTTATCTTACTCATTGTTGAACTCACATTTCATTTATTGTTAGTGTGGTTTTTCAGTTTATTTAAGACCCCAAAGAAATCCACTAGAAAGAAGACAAACAAACTATCTGATATCTTAAGGGTACCACTCATTTTGGTATCAAGTATTGTGTGGTGAACCAAGCCGATTCACGAGGTATATACCCAATGTATGGACAATAGGTTATAATCCATAAAGGATAATATATTAAATAATAATATATATGAATATGAGATGATGAGTACAATAAGAATGAGGTCCTTATATACCCACACAGAGACGCCCTTCCGTGAAGAGACATGACCTTTCACTGGGAAGGTGTCTCTTCATTATTATTCATTAAATATTTATGATGTATTTATACTTATTATTATATATTATGTTCATAACATTGTCTTCCTCTTAAAGAATTCTTTGTCTTCAAAGCATACTTATGGAAGACTTATCTCTTGCTCTCGCTTTTAATATTGTATCCTTATTCTTTATTCCTGGATTAATGATCGTTGAGGAATTGAAATGATAGGATCTTCTAAGCGCTGAGTAGAACCGTCAAACTGTAAGGGAGTCTACCCACCCTAAATTGATCTTTTGCAAAACTAGGCTTTTATTGGATTCTTGTAAAAAGCTTGATGTATTTTGACTCCCCTGATAACTTCTACCTCGAGCATCATTTGTAATGGAGGTAATAATTTTTTACATATATGTCATTTGTTTCTATGGATACCTTGACTCGTTGAAGTATCGATTTTTGTGATTTGGATATCTATAACACATCCTTACAATCTAATCTTTACTTAGTGTACTTATAGCTTCTTCTTGATTATCTTTTGGAATTAAGTCTTCTTCATAGCTCTGGATTGATTCTACTTGGATATGTGAAGACCTCTTTACGTCAATTAACTCTGCAAACTTTTGGATTGTAAAGTTGACTAGGTCTATATTAATTCCCTTATTGATAATCAAGTTTTTTTCATTTGAATATATCTCTATATCCATAGGTTCATTCATTGTCTCTTTATCTACCAATGATTCATTATTGGTAAGTTTTTCTAACTTGTCTTGTACCGTATTCTTATCACTCTTTATCTTCTTAATATAGGTGAGTAAACTTTGATTATGGATTTTAGGCGACAAAATTCTGTGTCTTTCTTTATGACGATTTTGTCACATTCTTTTTGGATCTCAAGTATTGACTGTTTTTTGTTTGACAATAGTATTTTGGAGATCTAATCAAGATATTTTAACGTGGATATTGAATCTGACTTTACTGAGACGTCATGTAATTTTACTTTTTTCTTCTTGTAGGAAAACATTAAATTTTTTTTCTCAAGGTTTAATATTAAGCTACCGAGCGTCTCTAACCAAGCCGAGTCAAGGATTATATCAACCTATTTTTCATCTATAGTTGTAACCTTGAAATTTGATACAAGTTTATAATCTTTGAGTGTCAACGGTAAGTCCTTGATGTCATATTTATTGCCAAAAAAAAGGTATTTTCTTTTGATTACATTTGTCTTTGCAATTATTAATTGATTCGATAAATCCATACTTATGTGGTTTTTATTCTTATGGAAAATGTGGATGATAACTTCTTTTTCTTGAATATTTCATTTAAATGTTAATAATCCAATGCATCTAGATAGATGATTTTTACGAGAAAATATTCCTTCATTAAATTCCATTTTTTAATTTCAATTGACCTAAAAATTATTATAATATCCCTTTAATAATAGTAATCCTTAAGCTTCTTGAGTGAATATATATCTTCCTCTTATATTCTTTTATACTCTTTTAAGAAAATAATCCTTGATAATTCTTCTTTTTATATATAGAGTTAAAAAACTTTGAATATTTTCTTATACTTTACCAAAAGTACTTTTATAGTCACTTAATCTCTATTTTCTTTTTACATTGGTAATTAATGAAAATTAATTTAATATTACCTTCACACTTTTCAAAAAAAATATTTTATTTATACTCCTTCCGAATTGTGAACTTTTAAAACAACCTTCTTTTTTTTTTAATTGAAACTTGTGACTTTTTTTTTATAGAAGTTAATTAATTTTTTTTTCCTTTCTCTTTTGTTTTAACAAAGGTCACAACTTTTTGTTAAATTGTGACAATTTACCCTTTTACTTTTATGGCAATTGTATTGATTGGTATAATGAACAATGCATTTAAATTAGTAAGAAAAATGTTGTAGCTCGTAATAATATTTTGTTTTTATTCTTTTATTTTACTTTATAATAGGACAAATTATTCTTTTCTTTTTCCTTAGATATATTCTTTATTTTTTTTTATCATATATATGTGTGTATTTTTTTTTTCTTTTTCCCTTTTTCTCTTCTTTTTTATATGGCAACCAAACTTCTTGTTCAAAAAATACTTGTACTGAATTTTCACGATATAGATATTTAATTGTTTTGTTGAAGTAAGAGAGTTTGAATTTACTCGAAAATTTGTGGTAGTTTAAAATATTCTTTTACCCTTTATTTCTTTTCAATATTCTTGTCAATGCAAGGTGGAAAGAATCTCTTTAATTTTTTATTTTTTTTTGGATAATAGTTTATATTTCTTCAATATTGTATTCTGAAGTGGAAATTTTAGACATCAAATGGCCAAGGGCTAATTATGGTTAAGGACCAAAAAAAATTAGAGAAACTATGTTTGTGGCCAAAAGCCGGATTGAGACAAAGCTCTGATACCAGGTAAATACCCAATGTAGGTACGACAATAGGTTATAATCCATAAAGGATAATATATTAAATATTAATGTATATGAATATGAGATGATGAGTACAATAAGAATGAGGGCCTTATATGCCCACACAAGGATGCCCTTCTCTGAAGCGATGTGACCTTTCATTGGGAAGGTGTGTCTTTATTATTATTCATTAAATATTTATGATGTATTTATACTTATTATTATATATTATTCTCATAACATATTTTTGAAGTTCATATTAGTTGGTCAACTTCACCAACTTCGATTGGGCTGGCAGTAGTGATGATCAGAAGTCCACTTTTGGCTATGTATTTTGTTTTAGCACTGGACGATTGATGTGATCGTGCAAGAAAGAAAAGGTAGTCTCCCTGTCAACTAAAAAAATGGAATATCATGGTGTCGTTCAAGCAAGTACTAAAGTAGTAGGGATTTTTCAATTGTTTTGTGAATTTGGCTTTCCTGTTCAAACCTCGACTACAATATACTATGATAATCAAAGTTCCATACATATTACTCAAAAGTCTATTTCCCAAAGTAGATGAAGCATGTTGATCTCCAAGCTCACTGTTTGAGATAGTTGGTTCATGAGAACGTTATCTCTCATGAATATTGTAGAACATATGATCAAGTTGTTGATATATTTACTAAACCCTTATTTGAAGTTATATTTATCAAGCTCTATATTATTCTTGTGCTACAGGAAGATGGAATTATTATGGGGGTGTCATGTTGACGTAATTTTATCTCTTGAGTCTCCAAAGACGTGTGCTAATGGGGGGTGTTGAAACATCAAGCATTGATGGTTCATCACACTTCTCCTGGATACAGTTGGTCAGGTTGTTGAACTACATATGGATGTGCTTGGTCGAGCAATCGACCATACCTCTACATTAGTCATCCAAGCAGTTTACGTGCTTGTCAGTCGGACAATCGACCAACAATCGAAGAGAGTCAGACGGTGGATCAACCATCCTAGAAATTGACTATGAAATGGATGCATGGACAATCGGTTCAAGCATCCATGTCAAACTAATTCGATAAATTGGATTGGACGGACTCAACTCTAACAATCGATGGTTATATGTGGACAAGATCTTCCCAATTTCATGGAAGTTGGTTAGATCTTGAGGATATAAATAACATACCCCTTATGTCATTATCATCAAGTGATCAAAGTGATATCATATGGAGATATCAACATCCAATATGCATTGTGATGTTCTGATCACAATGTGTTTTTCTTAAGTGTTGTAAGGGTGTATTTAGACACCACCTATGTATTCAAAAAATTTATTACCTTTTTTATTATCTGCAAAATCGCATGTTTGTTTCATTACAGGTTCCACCATTTTCCCAACATATAGATATTATTGAGCCTCACTTGAGGTCCTTGCCAGGGTAGGTTTCCAAAAGAGGAAACGATAGGTTTACTTCCTATACCATCCTCAAAATAAAGGGAAGTACCTATAGAGTTTCCTAGGATATGTATTCCATCGAAAAAAAGAAAAAAAATTGGTTGTTTTCAAGAATAAAAAAGCTAAAAATAACCATGGTGAGTATGTTAAGGACACTCTCATTACCAGGAAAGATTTCAAGGAAAACAAGAAGATCGATATCAACATTATCGATGAATAAGATTGAATACTTGTCAATATTCATGGAACAATGCATGACAAAACCACTCTTCAATAAGCTATTATCAGATATCGACAACTACTATAAATTGGAGAAGTTACAACAATGATACATGAAATCAAAGGAAATAAAATTATGTGACAACTAGACACCAAGGATTAAGACTGAAATTAATTGGTTTTGGATGGATGGATTATAAATGGAATGAAGAAAGAAGGAACATAATAAAATCATATTACTTGTTTTCATCACATGTGAAGCCTTTAATTGCAAATATTTGAGGACAAATCTTTTTGAAGGAGGACATTATGTTATGACCCAAGGTGGGCATATATGAGACTAATTGTATATGATATAACCCCAAGGAGGGTATATATGGATTTAAATGTACATGTAATGCGTAAATATATATGTAATAGGGTCGTACTAATAGTAAAGGGACCTCATGTGTAGTGTGTGAATAGGTATATATAGAGATCATGTATTCATTATTGTGAATATATCAATTTTGATTAATTGTCAATAAAATTCCATAAACTAGAGAAACAATTATCCATGGTAAAATATCTAAATATGCTCTTGAAAATAATACACATAACAATGTTTGTTCTTGATGTTGTAACAACAATTGTATTATTTAATATGATTACAAGTGTCGATTAAGTTTCTCACAACCAAAATATTATAAACTTCATTTTGGTGGGATTTTTTTTCTAATTATTTTTATTATTTTTTTCTTACAATAAGATTCTATAAATTGAGCAAGATCTTTGTTGTAAATTTTTATTAAAGTTTTTTTTTTCTTTTATCTCACCATGAAAATACCACTTTTAGTGAGCTTAGTATTTGAAAAACCATTCAACCTCCATGTGTACTAGGACCATAGTATTTTGAATTTTGAATGGATGAAAATGTTCATTGATTCAAGGAGACATTGCAATAATGAAAGACTTCATAAATAAATACAAGAACTCTAATATAATTTATACTTCATTCCATTTTTTTAGGATTATTCTTCTATAATAAATTCTTTTTTGTTTTTAGTGATCATTTTGGGATTATTTTTATATAATAAATTCTCATTCATTTTTAGTCTGTTATGTTTTATCAACATCTCAAAATTTTGTGTTGTTTTTGCTTAGGGATATTGGCTTTTTGTTAATAATTTAATTTTCCAAGCGTAAATCTAAGTTATGATTTCTCTTATCACAAAGTTTGAAATGATTCAAATCCTATCAAGTACTATCATTAATGGATTTTTTAAGTCCCTCTTTAATTAAAAAAAACCATAAATAATTTTGGACTTTGAACGATTATGTGAAAACCTATTAACATGGATTCCTTTATGTTTGTGTGAAATCTTGGTTGAGTTCATATATGAATTATAGGGTGATGATTCTTTTAATATCTTGTGTTGAGAGGTTGTTTCCGAATAGACTTGGTCTAAATTCCTCCACATTTGGTTTCATAGTGTTTTAATTTTCTTTTATTTCTTCTTTACATAGTGGCATGCCACACTCCTTTTTTTCAGATATTTTGCTTAAACTGATTTAGAATACATTCTCCGAGCTCTATGGTTTTTGTAGTGTAACCAAGACCTTTATTATTACACTTGACATCAATTTGAACGGGGTTTTTTATTCTCAAGCTTGTCTTTCCCCATCTTTGGGGAGTTAAACCTTTTTTTTTTTCAATAATTTGAAACCAATGTCTTTGGTATGTGATACAAATTTCCTAATGGACTCTATTGAATGATAGTTTTGTGAAGAAAGAATAAGATTTGGGATTTCAAAAGTGCTTACCAAGATATTCTCTATTATTGTTTGGGTATATTCTGTTGGAGGTCCTTTTTATGTGCCATTTCCTCATATTCCACTTGCATTTTTGGTAACTTGTATTTGTAGCCATATAGGCACTGGCTTTTCCATGGCTAGGTTTCATTTTTCTTTTACTTTGTCTTTCAAAAATGAGATCATTAAAATTATTAAATTGAAGTATTTGAGTTTCCATCTTTTAAGTATATTTAACAATTTTGTTTTTTATGATGATCTTAGTGTACAATTGTTGGTTCTTTTTCTTCCATCATTAGCTCTCTTCAATTCTTCTCCTTAAATTATTTTTGAATGTTTAGATTACGCTTCTAAAGTTTTTATTTTTTATTTTTTTTTCATATTATTATT